>JAAAKG020140686.1:0-12047 GCA_010014905.2 Druon quercuslanigerum
CAGCCAGAGTCGTCGCATGCGTTTTCGGTGGTGGTAAAAAAATGGACACTTTATACGTATCAACACTGGGATATGATGCTAATGAAAAACGTCCAGCTGGCGATCTGGGTGGAACAATTTTCGAAGTCACTAATCTTGGACATGATGTGAAAGGTTTTGAGGCATTGACATTCCACTTGCCCAACTGATATTTGTGAATAAAAATTGATGTATTTTCGTGTTTCAAAGTCAATAATCAAAGCTTTCTACTTATTTTAATTAAAAATTTCAATTATTCCTTCCTTATTTACCAAACTTCTCTTATTAAAAAATAAATAAAAATTAATTATTAAGCGGAATAATAGTGGACAATGGTCGTGGGGGCTAAAGCGCAGGCTTTGGACCCACTCTGTCGGCTTGCGGGTTCGATTCCCGCCTATCACTCTGAAAGCTCCTCGTGGCTTATGCCTAGCAAGAGAGTTTTTCATCTCCGGAGAGTCGTGGGTCCGATACCTGATGCTCTTGGTGGTTCAGAACCCACCTTAAACAGTGAGTTCCCCTCCCACCACCAAGTAAGTGTGTGGGAGGTGTTTTAAGGAATAGGGGAGAAAGTAGGAGAAAAACGTAAACCCTTAGGGAACAAATAAGAAGGTTCCATCTATATTAATCGAAACTATACACATTTAACGCTACACGATTATATCTACGAGCTATTATATCCACAGTTTTAACCCTGCACATTTAAGGCCCAAAGCTAATAATAATGTGTGGATAAACACCTTTTGCAATTTACTTATTTATTATTTAAACCTTCTCACTAATGCAGCCCACTTTAATGAACGGAAAAAATCCGGGTGGAGATGGGTACCAAATACCCTGGATCCAATGCTGTCCGCGTGAGCTAGACTTTGATTGGTTTTAAAATTGAACTACAGTTTTTCATTTTTCTTGGAACTAGCTTCATTCGGTCAGCGGATGCGCCGACGTACCAGTACCGAGACAACATTGCTTCTGCGGATGCGGGACTAGAGTAATCCAACAGAAAGGGTTCGTACTGTTCGACGCTGGTATGACGGGAGTTTGGAAGAAGCGGGATGCCATGCATCCTACTAGCTAGACCCGAACGTTCCCGAGCTCGAACGACTGCACTTCGATAAACGCATGCGTGTTACTGTTGTTGATCACGCTAGCCGAATCAAGGTGATTTCAAGAAAATTAAACTATCGTAGTTTCATTTTCGAACCAATAAAGGTCCAGCCCACGCGAACAACATTGGTGCCAGAGTATCTGAAACCTCCCATCCACCCAGATTTTTTCCTTGTGGATAATAACCTCTTCCTATGATTGTGTTGAAATACTTGGAGAATCAGAATTTTTCTAAGTGGCAAAGAAAGCCTTAGGGCATAAAGACCAAGGTATATTTTTTAAAGTTCTGACGATATCCAACCCATGCTCCACATGACAAGAACACATCATTTTTGGAAAATTCTGATTTTTGGGGTTTCAGTTTTAATGAATGGACGTTAAATCGATGCAGCGCAACATAGATCCACCAACTTGGGGAACTCAGTGCTGATAAACCGCTGCATTATCCCTATATCTTCTAACAATTCAACTTCTTGTCTTGCTTGAAAGATACGTATTGTTAAAAATAACCATAACTGTAAGTCCTCTTTGAAAGGTTCCGGGGGTCTTCAGCAACGTTCCATGATATTGGGGTACTAATGTCAATCATTATTATATAAATATAATTTTCGAGTTTCCAATTGAATTTAATAAATTTTATGACTTAAGTAATGTACAAGGAGACCAGTTTTGGTTGAGTGTAAGAAGGAAATTTCAATCATCTCGCGCATGCGAGGTTACAAAACTCTACCCTACGCATTGATCATTGGTGCACGCAGTGGTAACCGTTGAGAGACCGGTTCAAATTTTCTTGTTTCGCTCGATAGTTTTAGAAACATTGATCGATTTAATTAGTTGTTTGTCTTCTTGAATACTATGAACAGCCAAACAAAATTTTCAAATGTTGAAACAAATTGACATTAAACATGTTTTAAATATGCTCACTTTTTGAATTTTGATCCAAAACGGCTAGCTAACGAACCTGACCTTTAGTTTAAAACTATAAAGAGTGGGCCAAAGGCCATTTGAATCAGTCAATTGTTCCGAAGTTGTCGCTAACAAACGATCATAAAATTTGTTTTTTGGATTAAGGGAGCCTCAAAAGGTGGAGATTTGATAAAAACTGGAGGGGGGCGTAGGTCAAATATTCACTAATCTAATACCTTCTCTGATGAGAATATAAAAATCGCCATTAGATTTTTTTTAGTAAATTGCAATATCTCCTAAGCTGATAAATAATTTTTAAAGTATTAATATTAAAATATAATACAAATTAACGGAGGTTAATTCAGAAATATTTACGTTGCTCCAAAAGCAGGATGGAAACTTGACGTCTAACAGGAACTCCGAGCACCTGACCAGCTGAGTCTGATTCTACTTGTAAAAAAATTAAGGGACTTAAAAAAGACACTAGTACATAGTCTAGCTTCTTCGGAACAACTAGTCAACCTTCAGAAAAATATTGGATTATTTATGCCGAATTTAGAAACGACGAGGCACTTCCTGATTTAAGAGATATTGATCAAATATTTGTATGAAAACAATTATTTTTTATGTTGGAAGTTTCTAAAATTAATTTTTATATTTAAAATAACAATAATAGAAAAATATATACTTCCGGACGAGTTTTTTGAAATTTATTGTTATTTTAAATTCAATCAATAATGTTAGAAGCTTTCAAATTGGATATGATAATATTTGATAAAAATATTTCTGAGAGGTGGAGTAAATAAAATAAATGAAAAATTTTGTCTCGTAAGAGGAAACAGCGTGAAAAGAGTCATCTGTCGGATGCAGAAGGTACTTTTTGATAGGAGAGGCTACATTTACCGACAGAAGAGCTCGCCACCAACTCTGCGTCGCGCGGTGTAGAGTGGCGCGTCGCGGATTGGGAAAAAGTGGAACGATAGAAACGAGAAGGCGAGGGTGCACGAGGAAAACGCTCCTATTGGTTCAACTTTACGTACCCCTGTTGGTGTACATATGTTGGTCTAGTGGTGAAGCGGCATTAGATTAACAGCGCATGTCGACGTTGATTCGACTCGATCGGTTAAGTTCGTGTAACATCGGGTTGCGATGCCATATGTAGTTAGCGCTTTCGTTCGTTCGTGCGTACACGTGTGTATAACGAGCGTATAAGTTTGGTTAACGTTCAGTCAGCGTTGTGTATATCATTCAAAAGTTTTAATGAAAATACCACCATCGTGTCCTTTCTCATTTAATTATCAATCCCAAAGCATTGAATCCTGTCGATAATGTCTGTAAATTTTAAATATTGTGTCACGTGTTATGTTTGTTTAGTGGCTGCCACAAAATACAGTTCTATTTATGTATTTTGTAAAGTGGTGTAAATAATTCAACGTATTTATTAATTAGCGTGTTGGAGAAGGCTTCGGAGGTGATCATTATTACAGCAGCAGTAGGATATCTAATACCGAGGGCGTGATTCCATCATCTGCCGACACCTCAAATATTGCTGAGGAAATTGTAGAAAAATAACGTGAAGAATCGTTGAGTAATGACTGTTTCAATCTTTTAAATTCGATTTTGCTGTTGTTATAATATTTATAATAAATTCTTTGACTCTGTAGATACTGATTTCTGGCAAAAAGTTTTTAAAAGTGTGGAGGGGAAGTGTGCTGAAGCATTGTACAACAATAACAATCCTAATTGGAGGGACAAATTAAGCAATGTCATCATTCAGGTGGAACTGCACGACAATGAGGGTGTCTTTGACAAAATTGAGAACTCATTGGCTTCGCCTCGGAACTCAACTTTGTCCAAAAACGAAAAACTCGTATATTACCGCAGTGGCATATAATGTACTATTTCAAAATTATATTTTCCGATATATCTTTAGCTTTTGTAAATAATCAATTAAGTGCATTTTCACAGCACAAAGAGATAACTTGAAGTTTTGTTTGTGTATTTTCTATATCCCCATATTTACTGGCATGCATTTTATAACGTTTTTCTGATTGATAAAATAAATACTTGCGATTGAAGCTTATTCAAAATAATAAGTCTTGATCAAAGAGAGTTTAGAAAATAACATTTTAGTTATAAGTATAGCAATTTCTCACTAGGTGCTACAATGGACTTGTTATATCTAAAAGCCTCATAAATTTTGTAGAGGACAATTTCTGTCGAAAATTAATAGAATGTCGGTGTATATTTGTTTTTAAACATTATTACAAATCATAATTATTAACTAATATAAGGCGTTTTTTCTATTTATAGCATAAGTCATGACAGATACGACCAATTGAAGAAAGAATTACTGATCTTGTATCCCCATGAAAAATCCGTGGAAACGGTTGCTAACTGCGTGATTCCCGGGGGACATTGGTACATTAAAGGTCAAGACAATCATGGACCCACAGGAAAATTATATAATAAATGGGTGAACACAAGAAGATACTTGAGAGATCATGGGGTAATTGTTCGCGATACAGATTTGGAAAAAATATTGAAGGTGCGCTATTTAAAAAGAAATTGAGTAATCAAACAATAATTAATGTAATAATTCACAATTACATATGCATAAAGTAATTCTGAGTGATAATTTATAGTGGATACACGCGCACTTGAATTCTTTAAACACGTGAGTGAACCATATGAAATTGTTCTCTAGAAATGGAACGAAACTTCTTCAATTTGGCAGGTTGTATGGGATAAATGGACATTCCAGGAAAAATTTGAAAATATTTTGGCTTTAAATTCGCTAAGCGGATATTTACTGGTACATTTCTTATTTATATTTTGTAACTTTGAATAAATAATTAAATCTTTGATTAATATTGCCTCTTACCTCTTACCTAAGGCTGAATCAAAAAAAAAAAGAAACGAAAATAAAACATTTCCTGGGCAACAACAAGCATCTGTTGGCTTTGAATGGTAATTTTATACATTATTAATTTTAAAACTTCGACATGACTTAATCATATCAGAGTATTGATTTATGTTTAATATATAGGTTTTGTACCATTCATTACATTTTCTATTTTTTTATCGACTTTGAAAATTCGTTTTCTGACAAAATTTTTAATTTGCAGAACATACGTCAACATTGTCATTATTGCTGCTTCCCCTTTTATTGGGACCAAGCCCAACGAAAAAAAAAATGGTGTGTGGAAATAACCAAAAACAGAAGATTCTCTGAACACATTTTTGAAGCATGTCCAGGTACTTATTTTTATATTTGCATCACTAAAATCCGTATTTAGGGAATCAATATTATATCTATTTAACGAAAATTGTGTTGATTTATGTTTTAGACGGAAGAGGAATTGAATGTTTTTTTGGCCACAAAAAAGAGTTTTACAACCAATGCGGAGTGACACTTGGGCCTCTCGCTTTTATTGTTGGGCCTTTGCATCAAATTGGTGCTTGTTACATCGTCATCAACAATACGCTCTGAAAAGTGGACACACCTTTGAGAGCAATCGATATTTGTTTTAAGTCGACGTTGTCATTGAATCTCGACTATTCCATTGAGAGTCGACTGCCGTGGATTTTTCTCGAAAAGGTAGCATATAATTTGGGCAAGACAAAACTAACCCCGACCAAAGTCGCGTCGCTCATTACTGACTGTCAACCCGAGTAAAATGTCAACGAGGCGTGAAGAATTCGTCCGCAAAACAGCAGTTTTCGCGAGGGAGTTGTATAGTACTACCAACATCCCTAGAAATGGTGTTCAAAAAATTATTATACTGTTTTCAACTTTTATAAGTAATATTTTCATCAATCATTTGAAAGAAGAATTTAAAAGTTCATGCGATCAAACTCAATCTGGAAGTTTAAATTTCAATGAAATTTGTGATGTGTTGTCTTCTAATTCTCGACCTTTTAAAACTATTTCAACTGAATTTAAAAGATTCAAACTATTTAAAACATTGAAAATTTTCTGTGAACCTATTGAATACATTTTGGGTATGAAAGAAGAAACGGTAATGGTAAATGGCTCCATATCTAGAAAAATTGTAGAAGAAAAAGGTGCATTTATTTCACTTAAAGAAACTCTGTCTGTATTCTTGACCAACAATGGTTTTTTTCATGGTTTGAAATTTAACGTTATGCAATTGCTTGAGAATAGAAATGTTTGATCAAATTTTATCCAAGGGCATTATTGGCGCGAAGAGTTAAAATTGTATGGAATCAAATTCGTTCTACCTCTAATATAATATCACGACGATTTAAAAACAGAAAATGTTCTGGGGTCACATTGTGGGAAAAATTCAATTGGCGTACTTTACGCATCGATTCCGTGTTTGCCACCAGAATATGCCTCCCGACTAGAAAATATTTTCACTGTTCTTATTTTCAAAGCTCATGATCGAAAAATTTATGGAAATTACAACACATTTCGTTGCGCAATTGACGAGTTGAAGGATCTTATTTCTAATGGACTAGAAATCGAAATCAGCGACCACGTTGAAAAAGTTTATTTCGATATTGGTTTACTGAGTGGAGACAATTTGGGGCTCAATAGCATTTTCGGTTTCACAGAAAGCTTTTCGGCCAACTTTTTCCGTCGAATTTGTAAAGTTGACCACGCTTCGCTGATAAAAAATTGGGAAGAAGATGTTTCGTTACTTAGAACCATTAAGAGTTACGATCAAGATTCAATGCTGGAAGACGCTTCAAAAACGGGAATTCATGACATTAGTGTTTTTAACAGTATATCAGGTTTTCACGTATGTCGTAATATTGTTGTTGATGCGCTGCATGATGTTGCAGAGGGTACATGTTTTTATACAATGGAGGGAATCATCCGAAAATTTGTTAATGAGAAACTTTTGACTGTTCACGAGAATAATAGAAGACTTTCTGAGTTTAATTTTTCGGCATGTAACGAATCGAATGTTCCTCCGAAGTTGAAAACCACGGGAGAAATATTGATAAAAATGTCCACATCAGAAACTCTCTGTTTTTGCCGTTATTTTGGTATTTTAGTGGGAGATTTAATTCCCAAGAATCACGATTATTGGAAACTTTAACTCAAACTTCGCGAAATTGTTGGCTTGGTCACGTCATCGAAACTTCTCTTTGATCATGTTCAATATCTCAAAATTCTCATTTCTGAATTTAATTTTTTGTATTTGACTCTAATTGGCCCATTGAAGCCAAAAATGCATTTATTGACCCATTATATTAGAGTTATTTATGATTTTGGACCGACAACTCAATACTGGACGATGAGATTTGAAGGAAAACATCGTCATTTGAAACAAATTACTGATAATCTGGCTGGGTCGGTAAACATCCCCAAATCTATTGCAATTTCCGAATCTTTGAAAATGAAGAATTATGCTCATAATTTCAAAATCATCGACGTAACTTTTGGCTCTAAAGCTCCTGGAACAACGCAATTTAAGATACCACGCCAGTATGCACTGGAAGACACGAAATATTTTAAATGGGTTACCATCAATGGCACGACATACAAATTGGGACAGATTTTGACTTTGAAAATTAATGAAAATGACCTTCCACATTTCGGGAGCATACAAGTTATATTCTTGTTCAATGAGAAAATTATGTTTGCCATGCAGCCATTGTTGACGCAGTCATTTTGTGAACATTCTTTTGCTTTTGAAGTTGTTGAAAATAACTCTCCATCAATTTATGATTACATTATATTGTATGAATCCCTCCCTCGTCACGAAACCTTTCCTCTTGTGCATATTTCTCCAGTAATAGACTCGTGCAAAAAAATTTTTTTGTAATATATTACAATTATTTGAATAAGCGTTCAAAAATAATTGAGACTTTTTTTCGTTTTTTGAATTATACAAAAATTGAAAGAGATACAGAGGCTCAAAATCCGCTGTAACGTCATAATACATGTCGAAATATCATGTATCATTAACAAATTTTAAACCTCTGTATCTTCTTCAATTATTGAGTAATCTAGATAAACCATAAATACGTATTGATTTTTTTTTAAACGCTCTTAAAAATGAAAAAAAAAATAATCAGGGTTCAGATCCCAGCGGAGATAGAGATTTTTTTTCACAATTTTAAGATTTATCAATATTTTAAAAATATTGATATAGATCAGTAAAAAAAAATACGAATTTTTGGATTTTCCTGGAAAATCGAAAATTCAAATTTTAATTGCACCAAAAAAGATCTACAAATTCGTTTATAATCACTTTTTGAAAGGACACGTATTTTTTGTTTTATTTGGAAAAAATAACATTGAAAATGAAAAAAGGAAAATTTGTGAAAAAGCGACAAAAATTATGGAAAAATTATGCAGCAAAAATTGTTTTCTAGTTATTCACGCAAATAAGTGATACAAATTTTTAACAGTTTATTTCTTTCTCACCATTTATGATTGAGAAGCATTATAAAATTTCTTTTAACCATTTTCAAACAGGACTCGTAATTTGGTTTTTTTTATCGAAAGTAATATGTAGAATATAGAAAATTGAAATATTCCGCCAAAAGACGAGCCATACGTAAAAAATCTAGAAGAAGAATTGTAGCATAATTTTCTTTATTTATACAAAATAATATGAAATCCCAAATCCTGTTCAACAATGCGAGATAGACATCTGAAAAAATTATTTCAGCTTTTTATTTATTTTATGCTGGTTCAGAAAATATGCATTTGCAAATGTCTGTCAAAAATCGACCGCACAGCGCTAGCTTCATGGTGACAATGTGTACATACAAGCCTACAGAGCTTTGTTTTTAGCTTTAGCTTCAGACTTAGTTTTTATTTTAACTAAATTAGGTCAAAAATTCAGAATATAAATAAGCATATAAATACTGAGATCTAACAGAGATCTTTTTGATAAAGTTACATTTAAGCATTCCAAATGCAAAGAAAAAATATCCGAGCACAAAGCACGAGGTGTAATTATGTCCGAGCGCGAAGCGGGATATACAAGAAACGCGCGCCTTAGGCGCGCTCAAACTAGCGAGAAAAATTTACCTTTTTGACGGAATAGTAGAATCTGGGTTGCAAGATAAGGGCCAGGTTAGGTTAGGTTAGATGAGTTTAGATTAGGGTAGGTGAGCTGAAGTTAGACCACGTCAATTGTAAGAATGGGACTCCGCTGATATAGGTTTTCCAAAAAAAATCAAACTTCAAGGCAGTACGTTACAATTCTATATCATTTTAATAAGTTGTTTGAGATTACCGTTCAAGGAAAACGTGTGGGATCAAGTCTGATAGCTAATTTGCATTAACTGCACCGAAAAACATAAGAAATGACACGCCTTATCGCCAGAGCAGAATATACTAATTTTCACGAGTTTTTTAAGGTTAGGGTGAAACGCTGACTTATAGGAAAGTCCTGACATTGGATTCGAATTCAGCAAGTCAAAATCCATAGGAAAACACATGTCGCGCCGCTCGATTACCTTATTGATAAACTTGAAAAATCCTAAAAGTTTGAGAAAGAGTCTGTAACAAGGTTATCAGTAAAGTTTTAAAATTGTGGGATCGAGCTCGGATTCCATGTGCTAAGCGTAGAAACATTGTATACCAATTAAACCTTATTTTAGAAAAATTATTGCACGAGCAAGAGAATTTGCCATTACTTCGAAAAGAATCATTTTTAAATCGAAAAAGAGTTGAAAATAAATGTTGCAGCGAATTTGATGGTGAAGCATATTCTCGCTCCAGTGGTAATGTCTATAAGCAGGGGACAATTGTCCAACAAAGTTTTGTTGATGAGTACTGTCCGAAGAGCGAGAAGGAAATACCGTATTGACACTTTGACAATTATTGTGATTAATATTGAAATATCTTCAGTTGTCCCTGTTCATCAAAGCCAAAAATTGACGCTTTCTCTTCTATAAAGAAGATCGAAGAGCTATTGTGGGCTCAGGATTTGAAACCGAAAAAATATTAGCAGTACCAATCGTTCCTGAAGGAACAGGGAAGAACATTGCAGAAGTAACACATTCGGCTATGATGAAGTTGATCATTAGAAAACAGATAGTTGCAATCTGCTTTGATACAGCTTCAGTAAATTCTGGAGGTTGAAACGTTTGCGTTTTATTACAGGGGATTATGGAAAAACGTCTGCTGCAGCTCGCATGTCGTCATCACGTATACGAGGTAGTTTGTAAGGATTCATTTAAAGATGTTTTCGGCTGAACTGAATTTAAAACCATAGAACTTTTTTAACAATTTAAAAATTATTTTCCTTAAATAGATTAAACTGTTTAAAAATATTTTCCAGGTAAGCGATTAGAGAAAGTCCTTAAAGGATTAAAGTCGGCAACTATAAAGTTTGTTTAAACATTTCTCAAAAAGGAAGCGTTCGATTACTAAAATAAAAAGATAAACAATTTTAAACAAAGGTAGAAACAAAGTTCCTATGACCCTAAAAAGATACTCTCATTGCTCTTTATAAAAATCACAAAAATCGATTAAGATTTGACGTTCTATAGAAAGTGCCCCCCTTATGAGGGTCTCCTTGTCGTCTCATCCTAGTCAGTAAAATGTTCTTCAATCCAAATACGCGGGGATTTCCCCCTTCCCCCTCAACAACTTACCAAACTCACTTGCTCTTCTTTTTCCTATAAGGCACTCCAAGGAAGGAACGACACCGTCACTGACTAGCAACCGTACATGTGATCCAATCAACCCGGTCAAACTTCTCAGGTGACCTGGTCCCCACGGAGACATGTGACTGATACCCCCCCCCCCCCTTGCCAGTATAAATAACGGTGCAGATACTAGTTTAATACACTCAATACAATATATATTTCAATTAAAATCTGTTGCAGTTAGTTTATAAAATTAACTTTCCAGAGTGTACCAGGACGACGTTGCAGTACCTTCTTAAGCTCCCTTGTTCCAGGGTGTTTTTAAAGACAGTCCCCTAGCGCCTTACAAAACGAAGTATTTTTTCTGCGCAAGACTCTTCGCTTTTCATATACGTGTGCATTAATTTAAGCGTTTCTTTACAGGTTGCTTCCAGGTCCTTATTTTCGGAAAAAGGTCAAACGCCGTAGCTGAAAAATACTTTTTCAATTTGGTATCATTCCATCATCGCCATGTGTCTTTCGTACACAAAAAAGCAACAGTTTCTCTCGACGACGTTTTCGCCAATTCATAAGAAGCTTCGGCTATTTGGATCTGTTTTTTTGATAATCTTCATAAAACTGCTCATGCTACTAGGTGCTCTAGGTTCCCTGAAACTTCATCGTATGGTGCTTTTTTGTTAGCAAAAGCAACAGAATTGTAGTTTTCGGGAAAGCAGAATCTTTTAAACGAAGTAGATTTGAAAAGTTTTAAATAATTTTTAAGTTGTTTGCTTGCACCGTTCCTTTAGCTGAGCCTTTCGGCTGTCGTAAAGCGAGTCTAGTACCGAATAAATTCTGCAGTTGTTAACCTTCGTGACAGGAACACAAGTGTGGATCCAATGGTTATTTTAGGACCTTGTCATGCACTACTACTAGTGAACAGTGCATGTGCATCATTTTTTAAATTAAAGTATCCGGTAGATTTTCGTCTCAGTTGTAAAAATATTCGGATATCCAATTGACATTAAAAAAAACCTCTATTGCCCTTTCAAGTGTAGGAATATAATTTTAAGTTTTAATATACTTATTATAACTATCCATCTCTCTCGATTTCTAATTCTGCAACAACATTCTAAAACATACTAAAACAAAATTTAATTTGAGAATTTCAAGTTAGGAGTTCCAAATTCTAAATAAACCACAACCGTACGGAATTTTTTTAAAAAGATTTAACTAAAACTAATATTTCATAAAAATAAAAATAATAATTTTAAATCTCTCAAATAATGTTTAAAAAGCTGCTTCTTTTTAAATATTTTAAAAATTGATCGAAAAATAAGAATTTTTTAAACAAAATAGGTGAATTATTAGTGGATTCTCTTTCATGTTTTAAGCCCATTTCAAAGTTACTGAATTCAATGAAGTTTTTCATATTTTAAAATTGTTTTTAA
>JAAAKG020140687.1:0-12047 GCA_010014905.2 Druon quercuslanigerum
ATCCTCACAAAGTCGTCATGTGAGGTTCCCCACTTGGGTCCATTAGTATCCAAGGTTTTTTGTTTCAGGCGTCATTCGCTCTACTGACACTCTTCTTATTAACTATTTTCCGCCATATTTTTCTGTCCTGGCATACTTCTCTAGTTTCTTTAACGTTCATGAATTTTTTCATGCAGGCTCTCGTATTTCTATGGCTTCTTATGTCTCTTATAACTAGGGTCTCATTCACACGTTCTAACCATTCTCTCCGCGGTCTGCTTCTGGGCACGCTGCCATTTACTTTACCTTGATATTAGTCGTCCTTCCTTCATTCTCTCAACATGCCCGAAGCATCTTAACCGATTTCTTTCACCTGCGTCAACTATCGTTTCTTCCTTACCACATTCTTTAAGGGTTATCTCGTTGCTCACTTTGTCCAGCAGAGTTTTCCCGCATAATTGCACAATAATCTCATGTTGATCGCGTTAATTTTACTCTGATCTTTTTCTTGATAGGTTCATGTCTCGCTGCCGTATAGTACAGTTGTGACAAATATAGAATGATGTATTGCTATTTTAACCTTTTATGATATATTTTTACTTCTGATAAGGGGGCCTGCTCCATCAATAACCTTCTTACCCTCATTTATGCGTCTATCTAACTCCTCGTCTATCTTCCCGTCCCTAGTGAATAAGCTACCAAGATATACGAATTTATCAACTTGTTCAATTATCTCATCATTTAATACAATGTTGCATATTGTTTTCTCACTCTTTCCTTCGAAAAACATAGTTTTTATTTTATTTACGTTAATTTTAAGGCCCATGCTCTTCGTTCTTGCATTCAGTTTATTAAACATTCTTTGCAAGTCTTCGATTAACTCTGCCATAACAACCTTAGCATCTGCGAACGCTAACCCACGTACCCTTACTGCTTCGAGATCCACATCTTCTTCATCGAAAAGAGCCATTCTTAAACACTTGTCCATAAATAATATAAATAGCTATGAAGACATAACTCATCCTTGCCTAACGCCTTGCATAATATCGAACCAGTCACGCAATTTCCCATTTACCCTTACACCCGCTTTGCCATCCATATATATTGCTTTTATAGCTTGTAGGAGCCATCCATTTACACCGTACTCTTTCAGGACTTCCTAAAGTTTACTTCTATCTACCTTGTCGAAAGCTTCTTCTAGGTCAAAAAATGCATAGAAAACTTTTTTCCCCACTCTCAAACTTTTTTGTGTGATTTGTTCCAAGCTAAATACTTGATCCGTACATGACCTTCCTGGCATAAACCGACTTTGACTTCCCAAATGTGTACACTTCTCTCTTTGCTTTTTGGGCAGCCTGAATTTCATCATTCCACCATGCATCACCAGACATTCTTCCTACAACCGAGCCTCCCAAATTTGTTTTGTTTTCTTGGTTCTCTTTTTTCTCCATCCCCGGCCTAAGTTAATTTTGGAGATCAGAAGGTAATGATCAGTATTGCATTCAAACCCCCTCATGACCCTTGTATTGACTAGCTCTCTCAGTCTTTCATCCGCAATTACAAAGTCAATTATACTGTGGCTATTTTCTTTAGACCAGGATTTATCATTATTTATCATTTATGCCTAAACCAAGTATTTGTAATAAAAAGACCTTCTAAGCATAAACCAATTATAATTTTTAGTATTGTTTAAAAGTAGACAATTTTTAAGATTGTTATTTATTACAGTGATTGATTTACCTTGTATTTTTATTTATTTTTTATATTTTATTATTTGGTTGAAAATTCAGAAATTTTATCAAAAAGTCTACCGTTTTGTTTGAAATATCTATTATTACATTATTCGTTGAGAATTTATCTTTTTGTTTAAAAATTAAATTATTTGTGTGACGATTGAACCGCTTTATTTAAAAACAATGTTTTTTATGAAGATTCATCAATGTAATTGAAAAATCGTATTTTTTGTGTAAAATTTTTGTTTATTAATTAATTTTTTAACTGAAAATTTAACTATTTCAGTTGAAAAATCATCATTTTTTTAAAAGTTCATTTCATTTGTTGAAAGTTAAATTATTTTGATGAAAAACTATTTTATTTGTTAAAAATTTAACTATTTTGTTCAATTTTTTTAAAATTAATAATTAACCCGTTACCTGAAAATTTAATTTTACCATTTCGTGTTGAAAACTAATCTTTCCTCATTTAAAATTTCGTCTTTTTCGGCATAACATTAATCTTTTTTGTTGAAAATAAACTATTTTTTTTTAAACTTATATTTCGGGGTTAAAAAAGCAACTGTTTTACCAAAAATTCGTCTTTTGGTTAAAAATTTTAAAAATTTAAATTAAATTCTTAATGAAAAGTCTTTAATGGTTAACAATTCGTTTATTTAAAAAATGAAGTCATTCGTTAAAGATTCTTTTTTTATCGTTAAAGAATCATCATTTTAATTTTAAATTGATCTCATTTGTTGCAAATTCAATTATTCATTTGAAAATTCATCATTTTGGTAAAAAATTTATATTTGCGAGTTGAATGTTCAACTGTTTAGTCGAAATTTCGTCTTCTCGTTTAAAATGTTTCTTTTCTGGTTAAAAGTTGCCCCACTAGTGAAAACTTATCTTTTTACTTGATAATTAAAAGTTATGTTGAAAATTCAACTATTTGGTAAAAAATTCATCAATTTCGTTGAAAATTTAATTTTTGTTTGCTTTGCAAGTCTTTGGTTGAAAACTCTTTGATTGCAAATTTAACTATTTTGTTGACATTTTTTTTAATATTAGCTATTTAATTTTCCGTTTGACTTACAATTTTTTAGGGAATCCGATGTTTTATTTTATTTTTAAATATTAGTAAAATTCCACATGTCCAGTTTTTTAAATGGCATGGAAAATTTCACAATTATATCAAAATAATATTACTGGTGATGTGATTTCAAATAAAAAAGCATGACTTTCAATATAAAACTTTAAAAACTTAAATAAACATAAATTTTAAGAATTTTTCTTCAGATTGATTTTTTTTTCATGTTGCTTCTTAGTCTCGCCAATTTCTGTGAAAATGTTGAATTTTAATCAATTTATCAATAATTCTTTGGCTAAAATTATTAAAACCATTTTCTTTTAAACCAATAAGCATATTTAAAGATTATTTACTTATTTTCAAAATTGGAAATAGTAGAGCTGTAGGGGGGCGACTGAAAATCCCGAATAATACAATTTCCGAAAGAAAATTGCCGAATTGTAAAATATCCAAATTAGAAAATACCTGAATTGTTTGGAGTAAAAAAAAACAAGAATTGAAACAAAATAATTTCATAAACATTAAAAATACTTCTACTATTAATCTAGTTCGGATATTTTATAATTCAGCAATTTTCTGACGGGGATTTTATTTTTCGGGATTTTTCAGTCCGTTTTAGAACATGTTTTCACCAAAAAAAAAAGTTATGATTCATTTAAATCAGTAAGACATTACTGATAAAATCATTTCAATGTTTTAAAATAATAGATGGCTAATAGAACTGTTTTAATGAACTATTCAAAAATTTAAATTACCTGACATTTTTTAAACAAGCGCAAATGTGTTGTGTATGATCAAAAGTTCAAATAATTTTTCTAGTGCTAATTCAAACTTAAAAATCACGCAGAAATTATTATAGCTTGAAGTCATTATATATAAATTACATATTATTTTCAATAATTTCATTCCATCGTGTGCAAAATAATAAAATGTATATTTATTTATCTCTACAGTAAGAATATTTTTCAACTTTTCCTATAATTTTTAAAATATATGGTCATAAATACAGTTTTTGTGTCTCTGAAAATTTATATAATCTCTATTCCTATGATTGTCACTTGAAAATGTTCTATAGTTTCTGAGAATCGCTGCTGCTAGATTCCCCAAGACTCCATTCCTTTTTGCACTTTTAGAATCGCATTATCGCATTTGCATAGATCGTTCATTGAACTTCAATTTCACGAGATGCACTGGAATTATTTCAATCACTCCTAAGTCATCTTTTCTTTTTATCGCAAATGGATATTCCTTAAAAAATAATTGAGTTTTCGGATAAATTATATTTATTTGATTCAAGCATATGAGAAGGAAATGAAGATATGGTTATGTACTTCATATCTATTAATGCTGCTTTGGTATTATTATTGTATAGATCTGATTTTTTAAACGAAGTGAATCTTACGCTCGGATGAATCAAGAATATACACTTACGTATTCATTTCAATACGTAATATTGCGTTGAAAAAGTAGAAAACAAATATGCCTCAGGCATAAACATGACGAGGGTCAGCAGTTTGGCAATTTATTCAACGCGAATATAATAAAAGTTTTTGAAACAAAAATTACATTTTAGCGTATCAAGGGAGTTTTATTTCTACATAAAAGAGAATTAATGTTTCATAAATATGAATAGAACTAGAAATTGTTCAATTTTTTAATTTAAAAAATGTCTTAGAATTAAGAAGAAAAAAACGATCGCCAAGATTATATTATTTTTTGATATCGAAAATTTTCAAATGGAAATTTTGTGATTTTAAAGGCTTCACATAATATTTGAAACAGTTAATTTTGTAACTGTTTAATTTTCATTATTTCTGTTAAAATTATTGAATTGTGAACATTTTCAACCTCAAATGTTTTTAATAAAAATATTTCTTAAGCCCTTGCACTTTCAAAAAACTAGTTAAAATTATATTCAATGAAGTGTGAAAATTGCAAAATTCAATTAAGAGAAACCGGGAAAATAGCAGAATCAACACACTCACGGCCATTTTGCGAAGGCTGTGAACCTGCAGCTATATTTAAAATAAGCCCTTAGAACTTGCAAAGATTTACAGCCTAGCCTTTATTCGCGTTTTTCAAGGCAATTCTATCGCTGGCTTTATTCACGTGACAGATGATATAGCTAACAAGATTTTTGAGATAATTTGATTATTCGCTTTAAGTAAGCGAGAAATTTCAATTGACTATCTTTCAAAAAGTCGAATAACTACTTTTTCCTGTACCGTTATGTCCTAATCGAAGTTTCTTCATGTCCTTTTTATGTGAACCTAGAGAATCATATTACAGGAATTTTTTACACGAAATGCTAGAAATGAATTATTTTTGCACGTATTCTTAAATCAAGTGGATAATTAATTGAATGTGTTCTTTTGGGATTTTTAGACTTCTTAAACGTCATTTGCGTAAGCACGAAAATCAGAGCTCGATTTTCAACACAGGATATCCAAAGATTTTAAAATATTTATGTTGAACTTTGCAAAAGAATTTAAATTTAAAGGGGTTTTAAACGGTTTCTTTAGAGAATTTTAATGAACGCTTAATTTAGTTTGAATTTCTGAGCATTTTCTATGAATTTTGAACGATTTCGCCAGAATTCATAAAAAACGAAACATTTCATTGAAGTTTAAAGAATTTTGAAGATATCCGGGGATTTTGAGAGATTCCGAAAGATTAAAAAAAATGAAATTTATTTCAAATATTTCCCGGGGTTTCACAAGAATAAAGTATTTTGTAGATTTATGGGGATTTAAACGTTTTTTTAGAGAATTTTAATGTCTAAGTTCAATTTAGTTTGAATTCTCGTGAATTTTTTTATCGTTTTTAAGCGATCTCATTAGATTTTGTAAAAAAATCACATTTTAAAGATTTCTAAACATATCAGGAACTTTTAAGAGATTACAAAGGATTTTAACGATTTTCGAGGACTTCCACTGATTTTAAGGTCTTTAAAAGGATTTTTAGGCTTCGAGAGGAAAAAGGAAATTTAGAGATTAAAAAATTTCATGAATTTCAAAGAATTCTAGAGGATTTTCAAGGATTAAAATATATATTTCTATTATACTTTGGAAATTACATTAAATTTGAAAGGAGTTCCAGCGATTTCAAATATTTCGAGTTATTTTGTATGAAATGTTGTCAGATTTCTTTTAAAAAATTACATTTTACAGAAAAATACAAATTTTAACAAAATTCAATAAGTTTGAACCAAAAAGTTGAATTTTTAACTAAGAAAGAATTTTTTAACAAAAAGATTAATTTACTACCGAAAAAGAAGAATATTTAACACAATTCAAGAATTTTGAACCAAAAGGTTAAATTGTCAACTAAAAAAGAAGAATTTTTAAATAAAAAGGTTAATTTACTATCCAAAAAGTCGAAATTTCAATACAATTCGAGAATTCTTAACCAAAAAGTTAAATTTTCACTTGAAAAAGAAGAATTTTTAAACAAATAAAAATTAAGTTCTATTAAAAAAGACGAATTTTTAACAAAATTCAAGAATTCTGAACTAAAAAATTGAATTTTCCATTAAAACAAGAATTTTTAAACAAAAAGAATAATTTACTGCCAAAAAAGAAAATGTTGAACAAAAAAAAGAATTCTTAAACAAAAAGTTAAGGTTTGAACTAAAAAAGAATAATTATTAGGCAAAAAGATTAATTTTCTGCCAAGCAAAACGAATCTGTAACCAAATTCAAGAATTCTTAACCAAAAAGTTTAGATTTATCTAAACAGCAGAATTTTTAAACAAAAAGATTAATTCACTCCCAAAAACGGCGAATTTTTAACAATTTTATAATTTTGAACCAAAAAGTTGAATTTTCAACTAAAAAGAAGCATTTTGAAACAAAAAAAATTAATTTACTATAGAAAAATACGAATAATTCAATAATTCTAAACAAAAAAATTGAATTTTCCACTGAAAAAAAAGAATTTTCAAACAAAATATTAATTTACTACCAAAAAATTGAATTTTCAACTAGAAACTTGAATTTAAAAATAGAAAATAAAATATTTTTTTTTCATGTATATATTATTATTTTCAATTTATATTTTTGATCGGGAGATTCATTTTATTAAACATACAGAAAAATTGTTTATTTAAAGTTATGTGTTTGTAAATATTTGCAATATGTAAACTGGGATACGGCACCTGGTGACAAAAATTCGAATCAGAATGAATAAGTACGATTTTAAAGATGCATTTTAATTTATGCATAAAATTGTTTGAACGATTTTTTGGTGGAGTTTGAAGTATTTATTGAAAAATATAAATAATTGTTTATCGCAAACAAGGGGGTTTAGATGGAATTTACATATTATTGAATAAAAAACACATTTTTTAACAGTAACATTTTTCAAACAAAATAACAATTGCTCTACTTCTTGTGATTTTCAAAAGTTTATAAACTTAAATGGACCTATTTTAAAGCAAAAATGAAATTAAAGTAAATTTTTAATAATTTTAACATGAAATATTTACCATTTAAAAATCTGATCTAAAAGGTAAGTTCGAATTCATATTTAAATTCCAATCTTGTATTATTCGTATTCTTTGCATAATCTGAATAAAATGTGCCGCTACATACGTTATTTTAAGTTTATTTAAACTTAAAATGCATTTGAATTTTCCATGAAATAGTGAAATAATCTTTTTTTAAATAACTATTTGACAATAATGTGTTTTTTAAAATAATTTGTTGGAAATTCTGTCTAAAACTATTTATTTTTACTAAAGATTTATTTTTCGTATTCAATTATTGTTTTACGCTTCACAAAACAATTGTAAAAACACTTGTATGCAAAAGTTTAAATACATCTGAAGTTTACGTGGTCTAAACCTGTTAAGTCACATTTCAGAAATTTTACACTGCGAAGGAAAATCGTTCTTCTTTTTGCAATTTTCAACATTTTTTTAAACTGTACGATGTTTTTTGTTCATTTACTAAATAAGAATAATACACATTAGTTTTATAACATTTGAATTAAAGCTAAACGTTATATGACACTTGAAATCTATTCATATGTTATTTACAAGGGGTCCAGCGGTCTAAACCTGTTATGTTCTGTGTTCTACAGCTGGTTTTCTATCGTTTTTTCAGGGCTCTCATGTTTCTGCGTTGTTTTTCAAACTGCGGGCAAGTTTTATATTTCAAAATGTTTTAAAACGCAAGCCGAACATAGATGTATTTGTAAACATTTGAAATAGTTTATTGCAAAAATTGTTTGAGTGTTCGTAATAGAGACGCGTCGCTCACCTTCGTGTTTACAGCGAACCTATGCTCTAAATACCACAACGAGATTTCCGAAAATCCATTAAAAAAACTAAAAGGAATTTTGCCTTTTCGCTTGCGGGATATTAACTGCATATAAAAAATATTTCATAAAATAAAAAAACATCCATTTATAAAAAATGTCAGTTACCAGGTTTAGACCGCGGACCCTTCATCTGAAAAATTGTACCTACTGCTTTTAGTTTCAGTTTTCGACAATAGGTGGCGAAATAGAAAAACATTTCTTATGAAAAGACTGTTTCTTCTATGCAATATGCAAAAACAAATATTTATTCTTTTCTTTTTTGAGCTTCTTTTGCGCTTTGATCCCTGTCGTTCTGTCCTCTTGTTCTAATGGATTTTCATTTTTCAGATAGGAAGCATACGAAATATCGCTAAAATCGACCAATGGAAGATGCTGACCAAATAATAGTAAAACGACTGGCGAACGAATAATTGAGCTGATAGTGCCGACTGGACGGGTATAGAGTATGGGGGCGTTTTTGGATACACCTAAGACAGAAAAGTACAATGAACATGGCGAGGGCAATGGTCTCAAGTATGGAGTGGCCAGCATGCAGGGCTGGCGACTCGAGATGGAGGACGCTCATCGAGCCATCACCGGCCTCGAGGGCGGTCTCACCGACTGGAGTTATTTCGCCGTTTTTGACGGCCACGCCGGGGCGCTTGTGTCGGCGCACAGTGCCGAACACCTGTTAGAATGTATAATGCAAACCGAGGAGTTTAAAGCTGAAGATGTGATAAAGGGAATTCACTCTGGCTTCCTGCGACTCGACGACGAGATGCGAGACCTGCCGCAGATGAGCTCGGGTACCGACAAGTCGGGCTCGACCGCCGTCTGTGCCTTTATTTCGCCCCGCAATATCTACATAGCCAACTGCGGCGATTCCCGAATGGTCCTCTGTCGTGCCGGCAATCCGATATTTTCGACTCGGGACCACAAGCCGGGTCTTCCCGCCGAGAAGGAGAGGATCCAGAAGGCTGGTGGAAGTGTCATGATCCAGAGAGTGAATGGATCGCTGGCGGTTTCGCGCGCCCTAGGCGACTATGAGTACAAAAATGTGGAGGGTCGCGGTCCCTGCGAGCAATTGGTCTCGCCGGAGCCTGAAATTTTCGTCCTCGACAGGGACGAGGAGAATGATCAGTTTATTGTTTTGGCCTGTGACGGCATTTGGGACGTCATGACCAATGAAGACCTCTGCGATTTTATACACTCGCGGCTTCTGCTCACCGATGACTTGGAGGCGGTCACCAATCAAGTCATAGACACTTGCTTGTACAAGGTAGGAATTTCAATTTCCATCTTAATCTTTTCTCACTAAGCGTTTTTTTTTTTAATTTAAATGCAATTTCCCTCCACTGTGGATGTTTTCATTCGGAGTTGAATTTTTAACTAAAAAAGAAGAATTTCCAAACAATAAGATTAATAATTGCCTACCAAAAAAGAAGATTTTTTAAACAAATTCAAGAATTATTTTTAAAAAACATTAATTTACTACAAAAAAAGACGAATTTTTTACAATTGAAGAATTTGAAACAAAAAGTTGAATTCTCAATTAAACAAGAAGAATGTTCTACCAAAAAGACGATTTTTTTAAACAATTCAAGAATTTTGAAACAAAAAGTGCAATTTTTAACCTAAAAAAGGTTGATTTTTAAATGGAAAGATTAATTTACCGCCGAAAAAGACGAGTTTTCACAAAATTCATGAATTCTTAACCAAAAAGTGAAGGTTTGAACGAAGAGGCAGTCCATAAATTACCTAACGCGTCTTTCTTTTGTTTAAATAAAAACAAGAATGAAATTGCCTTGCAACCAATAGGGATACAACGATATAAACAAACAAAAAATGCGTTACGTAATTTATGGACAGTCCCAAAAAAGACGAATTTTTATCCCAATTGAATAATTTTGAACCAAAAAGTTGAATTTTCAACTAAAAAAGATGGATTTTCATGGAAAAAGATTAATTTACTAAAACAAAAGGAATGTTCACAAAATTCAAGAATTTTGAACCAAAACGTTATGGCTTGAACTAAAAAGAATAATATTTAAACAAAAAGATTTGTTTACCAACAAAAAGTCGAATTTTCATATAAAAAAATTAATTTTTAACAATTTAAGAATTTTGAACCAAAAAGATTAATTTCCTACCAAAAAAGACAAGTTTTTATCAAAATTCAATAATTTTGAGCCAAAAAGTTGAATTTTCAACTAAAAAGGATGGATTTTCAAATAAAAAGATTAATTTACTAACGTAAAAGAAGAATTTTACCAAAGTTCAAGAATTCTTAACCAAAAAGTTAAGATTTGAATTGAAAAGTAGAATTGTTATAAACAAAAAGATTAATTTTCTACCAAACAAGAATAATTTTCTTCATTGTGGATGTTTTCATGTCTACCCTACCTGGAAAACCTGGAATTGTCAGGGAATTTGCATCTGCCTGGAAAACCCTGGAAATGTCAGGGAATTTTTTTTGAAGTCAAGGAATTTTTTCAAGAGCGTAGTTAATTTTTTTTTAATTGCAATATTACATGAAATAAAATGCTCTGTTGTTTGAAATTAATTTTTTTACTGAAATTTCAGTTTATTAAGTTTATTCCAAGTGCAATTTAAACTATTTTGTTGAAAAATTGTTTGTTGTTTTTTTTTGCTATTGAGCATTAATTTTCCTGCTTAAAATATAACTATTTAATATTTCTGAAAAGTTATTTTTGGTTGCAAATTTTGAATTTTTGCTATAAATTAATCTTCTGGGCTGAAAATAATACTTTTAATGAGAAATTTAATGATTCTAGTTAAAGGCTCATCAATTTTCAAATCCAAAAGATTAAAAAATATATATAAACTTTCTTTTAAAAAAGATTTCAGTGATTTTTCGCCATTTTTGTCATTTTTGAAGGCCATCTGTCAAGTTGAACTTCCATCCAGAAAAGATTTCAGTCCTTTTTCCAACACAACTGTATAAATTTTATACAAAAAGTGAATTTTCTACGAAATAGTTAAATTTTGGACAGAACAGAATTTTCAACCAAAAAGTATGACTTTTTAACAAAATGGTTCAACTTTTAACCGAATTGTTGCATTTTTATAAAATAAAGATGAAATTTCTCTTAAAGTACAAATTTTTAATTTTAAAAAAATTAAAAAATAGTTGAATTTTCACCCAGACAAGATTTGTTCTCTTTTTAACACCAAAATATAAAAATAAAATATACAGCAGAATTTCCAACCAAAAATGATTTCTTTTGAACAAAATTCTTGAGTTTTTAACCAGACAAATGGATTTTTGCCCGTGAAAGATATAATTTCTGCTAAAGGAGGTGAATTTTTCTATAAAAAAGACAAACTTTCAAAGAAGAGTTGGATTTTCAACCGAAAATTTGCATTTTTATTCAAGAAAGATTCAATTTTGTTTAAAACAGATGAATTTAAAAACACAACCTTGAAAAATAGTTACATTTTTATCCAAAGATGATTCCAGTTCACTTTCCAACACCAAAATAAGAATTGTAAACAATAAGTTAAGTTTTCGCTCAATAGTCGAATTTTCGACCACAAATTATGACTTTAACAAGATTTTTAAATTTTCAACAAAACAGTTGCATTTTTGTCCAGGAACAATAAAAATTCCACTAAAGCAGGTGCATTTTTTAAATTAAAAATACGAATTTTCAGAGCAAATAGTTTGCATCCAAAAAATATTTCAGTTGGCTTATTATTCAGTCGAATTGAGCGGTTTGTCCATTAACAGCTTATTTCACTTTTCAGAAGTCACTTGTTTTTCACTTGTTTTTAACTTGGTTTTCACTTGTTTTGCAAGTAACATCGTGAAGAACAAATTAAAAATGATTGACTTCTAAAAATTAGTCTAGGCGCCAGGGGGATCCTCGCTACCTTTTTAATTTAGATGGACTTTGACAAGTGTTTTTTATGTATTTTTACCCGCTGAACACGAATATCGATGG
>JAAAKG020140688.1:0-12047 GCA_010014905.2 Druon quercuslanigerum
AGTTTCGACAATAATATAAACTGATTTGAAAATTGTCTCGGAAATGTTATTGGGTTTTGATAAGATCTCCGGACACTCAATGCATTGGAAAAGCAAGCTATAATTTCATTATAGTCCTGGATGCTACATTTTTTAATTCAACATTTTTGTCCTCATTTCGACACTCTAAGCGTAAGACCATTTTTGATATCAAAAAGTCATTAAAGTATTATATTTCTACACTTTTGATAACACGTAATATCTTTTTAGGTTTAAATATTAGCCATTTCCGATCTTCTATGATTTCGTATTTTTGGCCCATCCTATGTACTAACCTAGAAATGCACAGAGTTGTCATGACCTTTAATAGTCTATATTTTTTTCAAGATCTTGATGCCATTTTCATCTTATTTTTTTAGTCTCAAAACTGTGGGCAAACTAAATATTTTTTTTTAATTACAATTATTATAATTTTTAATTAATATATAGATCAAAGTATAAGCTTCCATAGTTTTTTATTTGCTTCCATTTAATTATTTCCGTTACTCAATTATTAATGTATTTTTTGAGAAAAATAAGTTGAAACTTTAAAGTTTTGTCCACTTGGTCCTGTATAGAAAAAATATTTTTTAGCTGATTGAGTAGCTCAGGCGGTAGCACGTCGTTTTAATTGTGTAAAAATAATTATTTTTAATGCTTTCTGTTAATGGAAAACTTGCTTTTTTAAACTTTTTTCATGAACAAATTTATTTTCTATTAATTATAATAATTTTCTTTAAAATTTTTATATATTTTTTGGAACGAGAATTTAAATAAAAAAATTATATTTTAAATAAAAATTTCATTCGCTTTCATTTTCTTGTTTAAAAATGTAAATGCTGATGTTATTTATTTGCAAAAAGCATTTAAAAATTTAGTTCTTGCATAATTAAAAAAATGTTAGAAAGTATTTAATATTTAAATATTAAATACTTTTAATTATTAAAAACTGAAGTTAAATTCCGCTCTTTCATATTTTTGCAACTTTCTTCTAACCTTAGTTGATAAAACATTATACAATTAGTCATAATATAAAACTTTAAATTAAACATGTCAATTCAAAGCCGTCATCCAGGAATATGAAGCTAAATTAAATATTTCCCCTGACCATATTAAAATTCCCATTTCAATTTTCAATCCATCGAATTAAGAAGTAAGATAGTTTCAAATTATTTACGCATAACCTTCTAATGCTTAAAGCTTCTTGTTAAAGCTTCTTCTTGTTCTAATCTTGTTAAAGCTTCGTCCCTCTTAAAAAATTTTGAAGGGGGCAAAAATTTAATTTTCAGCACAAAAAAAACATATTTCATTATCAAATGTAGATTTAATTAGAAACATTGAAAAGAGAAAAATCATCGCGATTTTTACAAACCGTTATGATAAAAATATTTTCTAAACTCAAAATTTCGATCCGTTCCATCAATCAAGACTAATGAATTGTATTTTGAATTGAATTCTAAAGAATGTTACATAATTTTTACATCTTCATTCTGTGGAAAGAATTTTAATGCCAATAAAGGAGAATACGTGCAAAATTCAAACGTCGGCCGGCCGGCGACGGTGATGCGCGTGCGCATGTTTAGATTTTCATTTGTTTTCAAACACATATAGCCGCACACAGGCAATTAGCGAAAAAGTTTATTGACTTCGTGGCGTCCTGAAAGTAAATCGCGAGGGAATTTTTTACAATTTAGGAGAATGGCTCAATGAAAGCCAAAATCTATTAATTGCTGTGCTTATAGAAATTCCGCTAATCAGAGAGGTGATGGTGTTGTTCTTTTTAGTTTTCCGAACAAAAAAACCGACAAGTTTACTCGATGGATTGAAATGCAGGTAAGTGAATGGATTACTTTAAATAATTTTTACTTTTTTACAAACCTATATAGAACTTCCGAAGAATAAATTTTGCATTTCAGATTTTATAATGATTTTAATTTCTACCGTTTGCCTAAAAATCAATTTAAAAAGACTCATTCTTTTAACTATATTTCTTCAGAAATAAATGTTTTGGAAGTTTAAAAAAAATTAAATCTTTTCTAAAAAAAATCTTTACTAATTAAATCTTTACTTTTAAAAATGTTAATTTTTAAAGTTTTACCTTTTAATTTTGAATCGATTATTTTCAAGCAAGTAAATTTTTCAACACAACGTTACTAATGAAATCTGTAATGATAAATTAATGAAATCTGCTTAAAATAAAAGGCTATTGTATATTGAAATAGTACTCTTTTTTCCGTCAATAGCCTGCATTTTTTTCAATTTTAAAGAAAAGCCCCTAAATTTTCCTTAGGAAAAAAAGCGTGGCCAAATAAGGTGCCGTGGACAAATAATTTTATACCTTACGATATGTATTCGTTTTGGGCATTATTTTCTTATAAAAAAGATTTTTTATTCCAAAAACAAATAATAACATTTTTTGATTTTCATTCAAAAAGTTATTATCTATGCTAAAATATTTAGAAATAATTTTCAGTTAAGAATTGAAAACTCTAAAGCACCTTACATAGATGCACAATGGCTTTTAGCAATGCAATGGCACTATTGGTCAGCAGCTTGCTATGAGAGGCTCCGACAAATGGGGCTGCAATGACCTCATGTCAGAAGTCTTTAAAAGAAAATTGCTCAGCACAATATCAAGCCTGGGTTTATCGAAGAGCAATTTCAAGATCTCGAAATTTTGTTGCGTAACTATCCTCCGAAAGCACGTTGCAGTATTGCAAAATTCGATGAGATGTCAACCAAGGAATTCTAAGAATATTCATCCAAGCATGAGGTAATAGAAGGCTTTGAAGACCTTGGATCGCTGGGTAGTACTCAGAATCATGCCAATCACCTTTTTGTTTTTACCTTGAATGGTTTGCATAACTGTTACATTTGGAGAATTGTAGCTGTGTAAGTGGAACAGACATCGTACCTTTGTTATACATGCTGCTCGATAAAGCCCAGAAAGCTGGAGCGGATGTCCGAATGACAGTTTGCGATCAAGGTTCTCCTAAAATAAAATGCTGTAAGCTTTCAAAAATAACGCAGGAGAAACCTAGTTTCAATCACTATGGAAAAAAGATCATTGCCATTCATGACTTTCTTCATGAAGTTAAAAACTTTGTGACTGCTCTTCGTAAGTATGGACGAATATACATGAAGGGCACGAAACTGTGCTTTTCGGACATGAGAAGGGTCTGGGAAGAAGACCGAAAGTGTAAGTTATCCTGCAACTTTGGTCACATAAAAGAGTTTCACATGTTTCCCAACTCATTTCAAAAGATGAGTGTTCGGCGTTCTTTGCAAGAAGTTGGTGGTCGAATGGGCAAAGCAATGCACGAGACTTATGACAAAAAGCTCGTCGTATCCGATACGCTACAAAAATCAGCTGATTGCATTATTGACATCAACTATTTTACTGACGCTGGAAACAGTTTTAGAATGTACGACAAAAATCCACTAAAGTGTGCTCTTTCTTTAGAGCATCCAGAGCCTATTCTGGTAGTCAAAGATTTTCTTACTTGGGCACCAACTTTGAAGGTCTTTGATGCAAAAAGTAAGAAAATAAAGAGTTTGCCTTGATTTTAGGCCTCGAAATGACGATTAAAGGGATTCTTGAATTGTATTCTGAAGTATCGGTCCCCTTGTGCACCACGATGTACAGCCAGGACTCCGTAAAGTTACTTTTCTCCAGACTCAGAGGACGAGGAGGTTACAATCCGAATCCTTTACCTCGCATGGCTCGTCTGAACATGCGTCACATGCTCGCAATGAAGCACAACCTTGTGTGCTCAACCAGAGGCAACATATCCGTTGAAGAGGAAGATGCTCATCAAAAATTAATTGCTTTATTTGCATTATTTATTCTCTTTTTTGCCTTTGTTTTTAATCAAGAAAACGTTGCAGCCAGCACATGTGAGCTTTATTTTTGGTTGAAACATTTTTTAATCAAAGAATGAGGTATTTTAAAGCACAAGTACGTAGTAACATTATTACTGCTGACAGATGATAATCAAGTTTTGTTCAAAGCCAGTGTATAACAAATCCAGAAAGTTAGTATCGTGGCAGACAGCAAGATACTATAAGAATAGTTGACAGTCTGTTCGAAACAAGTTAATCGCGGAATCAGAAAGTTAGTGTACATACAATCATTAAGATGTGGTGAAAACATTTGACAATCATCTCAAAACAAGTGAATTGCGGTCCAGAAAGTTGTTTCGTAGCAGACAAATATTTGACCATCTGTTCAAAGCAAGTGAATCGCGGAATCAGTAAGTTAGTGTACTGACAATCATTAAAACGTGGCGAAAACATTTGACAATCAGAAGTGAATCGCGGAATCAGTAAGTTAGTGTACTGACAATCATTAAAACGTGGCGAAAACATTTGACAATCAGATCGAGACAAGTGAATAACGGAATCAGAATAATAGTATCACACAACTTGGGCTGGAATCGCAGGTTGCGCAACATACACGCACGGCGCCCCTTGCCAGATTTTGTTTTTTAAAGCCATTAAGTACCCCTATGAAAAATTTGAGTAGAATATATGTTCAAGTGGATAGTAAGAGCATTTTTCTCTAAAAAAAATAGAGGTGAATCTCTAAAACATAACCTCAAAAAATATGTTCAAAATTTTTTAAACATTTTTTTGCCCCTATATTTTGTTTTAAAATTTTTGTTTTTTTCTAATTAGTGATACGGCTGACTATAACATATATTTTAACCATCAAAATCAGTTGAGAAGTTTTCGAGCAAAATGACTTTTTTGATTTTACTTTCCTTGTCCATAACTCCCCAAAACTCAAATTTTTAAGTTATTCTTTAGAGGAATTTTATCTCACAGCAATGCCTATCTATAGTGGTAATATGAACTGGATACGTGCGGCAGCAACTTTTGCATGCTTACCCCTCCAGGCCCTATCGGGTTGCCCTATGCGTTCACCTTTGTCTCCAGTTGTTAATAGGATTGAAGAGTGTATAATTTTCACCCATGAATGCGAAATTAATAAAGTTATTAAATATCTTGATTTGCAAATTATAAAAACCCTAAATACTGATTTATTCACAAATTGGTACAAAAATCCTTCTTGGTCTGGTAGATATTTAAACTATAATTCCCGCAACATATTTTTCACAAAATTGGTTTAATAAAAGGTTTAGTAGATAGATGCGTTAAATCAAGTGATATAGAATTCAGAAAAGAAAATTTAAATCAACTAAAAACAACTTGAGTACATTATGAGTACTCGCTTGATTTAGTAAACGGCATTATTTCAGAACGCATTCATGAGATTTGCAATAACAGTAATAATAAAAACAAATGGAGTGATACTTACAATAGATTTAATTTGAATTTTACCTTACCTTATATTCAGACTCTATCTGCACGGTTAAGGAATTCAATTTAAAAATTTAATACTAACGTTTATTTTAATAACACAAATACATTAGATAATTATTTGTTAAAGAAGAAAGACAGAGATTTCCTTGAAAATTTATCTAGTGTTATTTATCTAATTAACTGTAAATTTTGTAAAAAAAACTTATATAGGTGAGACTGACCGCAGATTAAAAACCATAATTTCTGAACAGAAAAGAGATTGTGAAGTTGGGAATTTTAAAACCGGTTTGTCAAAACATTCTTGGGATTTTAATCATTACTTTGATTTCAATTTCAAAAATATTAAAGTATTAGCCACAGAAAAAACACGTATCAAAGAATTATTATTAAGTCTATTTTTATAAACAAATTTCGAAAGATTTTAGTTAATTTACACACTGCTATTCTAAATATTAATAAAATTTATCAAAACAATATAAAATAATGTCAACGTTTCATTACGTATACTATCTGCAGGTATTTCTAAACTGTCAATTTCTGTTCGTCCTTCCATTAATCTGATGTTTTTAAATAATTCGAACTTCGACAACTCAGGTAGATTTATATTATGTTACGTAATTACTTATCATGAATGTTCTTCTTAATGTTACTAATTGTACAAATATAATTATTCAGGTTAAAACCTTTTGAAAAAGGTACGCATTGTACCGAAACATTAAGGATTGAGAGAGGAGTTTCAATTAAATAAATTTTTAGTTAAAAAAATGGTTTTTGGCTTGATTTTATTTTAATTTAAGTGGACCGTAAGACATAAGAAGGAATCTAGGATTCAACATTCATATTTTGTAATTTTGTTTTAATAATATTAAATCCCTTTAATAAGTTTTGTAAAACCCCTTAGACATGCAATTCTTTAAGTCTTTTAAATTTCGTGTAATCGTTTAAAACCTTTAACAGCTTTGTTAAATCCTTTTGTTAAATACCTTTTTTTGAATCCTTGGAAATGTTTGAAACCGTTTCAATATTTTGAACCGTTTTAAAAAATTGTGGTAGAGAAGAAAGTCTGATAGAATTGTTTGATGAACTGATGAACTAAAGTGATTGTGTAAAATTTTCTACTTTCTTGAAAAAATAACATAGCAATATTACGCAACTTGTGGACAAGGTTACGTCACTTCTACCAACATTACGTACATATTTACAAACGAAAAAACAAAAGTTATATTCACACCTAATATATATTTAAAATTCAGCTGTTAATTTTAAATATCTACACATAGCTGTTCTAATTTTGTATACAAATCATGTTAAGCATTTCACAAAATTTTATAATATTCCAAACGATTACAAATATTACATGAGCCAAACGGGTCGAATAGTATTTAAATAAATGATTTCTTCATTTGTAAGATATGTAATATTCTTGGAGATCATGCGCATTTTCGCCAGTATCTTTAAGGGAGGCGGAGAACGAAACTTACGAAATTGAGCACCTTCACGAACTACAGAAATTTCATCAAGCATGTTAGCTAGTGCTGAATATAGTATGCCTGGTGGTACACGGGTGCTGCATATATAAATTCGAGTACCTGCGAAACGTATATATTCCGCAAAAATATTTGAGTCGTGGGGAAAAATAATTCACTGGGACTAACGCATTTACCATAGTTGCAGGTGCAGTTGGAGGAAAATAACGTGTGCATCTCTGCGAACATAATCCTACAAGAAAAAATAAAAATGGATTATTTGTAATACGCAAGATATCACATTCCGCAAAAAGAAGGACCTCCTTTTCGGTATTTCAAAATCAATACTTTCTCTCCTTTTTTTGTAAAACACGAATATTTTATAAACTAAGATACAACATTTCCTCTTTAAAACGTCTATTTATCAAAAACGATTTTTTTTAATATTCAAATCTTACAGATAATTAAAATATTTTTTCATAAGGGAGAGAGAATGCTCGATGAGAATGTGCCCGCTCCTCGGTAAATGTTTTGCAATTACCAACAAAATTTTTTCGCAAAAGGAGATTTTTGATGAACATAAAATTATTTATAACTCCTTTCCTCGCCACCCAGGAGGTAAATTTAAGAGTACATTTTTTTTAAGTGGTTCCTGAAGTATAATATATCAATATATTATTTATACACAGGTATCTTCCACCCTGTCATTTACAGCAAAAAATTTCATATGTAACCAAAATTCTGTAATATATGATAGTTTTTGCTATAAATAACAGAAAGAATCTTCGCATTAGGCCTTTCGATCTAATACAAATAACTACACATATATACCATATAGGTAATAAATCACAATCGTTTCATATAGGCAGGTGTTTAATTTTATTGCTTGAATAATAATTATTCGCAAATTTCAGAACATGTTCTACATATGCATGGATAGGGTGGGTCGAAAAATGGAAGTCAGAAAATGATTAGCACTGAAAAACATTATTTTGGTTCCTTTTTGATCGGTAAAAAATTAGACGTGAATCGAAAAATAACCTGAGGTAGCACGGAGACGAATTAATAATATAACATTTTATAACATTCTTTTTTAAAAGTTTTAAAAGCTATTAAAAATTTATTTGAGCTTCTGACAACTTTTTCGCACCTAAAATTAACTTAAAACAAAGCGAAAAGATTTTAGCATTAAGAATAGGTTAAAATTTCTACATTATTTTGAGTTACAGAAAACAATTTCGATCTACCCTAATTCGCGAGTTAACTTACTTCACTCGTGCTTCAAAATCTTGAGTTTACGAGCTTTTCTTGAGTTCTTGTCTTCATTTCCACGTGCTTCTAGTACTTCTTCGTATTCTTCGATGACAACAGTTCGCTTTTTGGAATCCTTCAGTTCAGCACTCTGTGTCTAAAGAACACTGTCTGTATATTTTTGCTGTAAACAATGTCATGGTTGCAAATAATCTGTGTTGGTAGCAAGGATCAGTTTCAGCGTACCATTCAGGAGACACCTTCGACGTATGTACTTTTCGTTTACGTTATCAACTTCAGCATCAGGAGGTTTCTGCATTTCCTCTAGGCATCGGTCGCATTTGAACTCATTGACAGTCTTGTACGCCGTATATCCTCCAAAGTATGCTGCAGACATTCCTTCCAATGTTCCGGATATTTTTTTGAAAGGTAATGACTCCTGTACTTCCGCTATCGATGGTTTCTGCTCTTCCGCTTCCGATGATTCCTGTTTTTCTGCGTTCTTAACCAGTTCATCTTCTTTGTGCTCTTCGTCACCGTCAACTTCATCATCATTCAACTCTTCTGCATGTTTTTCTTACTCAGGAAAATCATCCTCATCGAGTTGACCGATTTCCATTCTGCAGTTGCTGATCCATCTTATCACTTGTGATCGCTGGCATATAAGAGCCATCGTCAGGAGCAACGTATCCTCTTCTTGTCAATTTCAGAATCTTAACAGTAACAATGTCACGCATCGTTAGACGGACCATTCGAGCATGTGACCTTTCTAGGTGACCGAGATCTTCAAATCCTTCGATAATACCTATTTTGGAATCGTATTCAAAACATCTCATTATGTCCATTTCGTCTATTTTACCAATACATTTTCTTGAACATTCTGGCAACTCATCATCCGCAGCCTCATCATATCGTAGCTAGCTGCAGAGTGGAAATGCCACTGAGTTGCCAAATATATCTCTTCCTTAGTAGATGACGCTTGTCTATTGCTGTCAGGCCTAAGCTTCACCTTTATCATGGTCCTACGGATCTCTTTTTTTACTCCTCAATGATCCAAGAACTTATCCACATCATATTCATTGTGTTATTCAGTCTTTGCTGGTTCTGCGCTTCTAGACGCTGTTGCTATCTCATGTTGCTTTGTCAACGTTTGGACAAGAGAATCGTAAACGTTCTCTTCTTCTTGATTGGGCACTTTTTCTTTTGCAGCACTTTCATCATTTTCTTCCTGAAGAAAAACCTGTGGAGGAGAATTTCGATAATTATTACTTACCTCATATTTCCACACTGCTTTACCCGGATCAAACTCCGACATGCAGCCAAGTACTTGATCGTGATGAATCGAGTTCGCACTGCGAACTAGCCTACTCCAGTCGGTTGTTGTGAAATAATCACTTTTAAAATGATCTCCGCATATCCTCAACTTTGTCGTCCTCTTATTTTACTCAATTCTTACAAGAATTTAAATGAATAAATGGTCAGCAGATCAATAAGTAAATTATAAACCGCGGTAAATTACACCTAGGCCACGTCTCACGTGGCCTCTATGTCTAGTTATATTATTGTCCTTAAATTGCTTTGATGAATTTATTGTTTTATTCTTAATTTAGAGCATGGAAAATTATATTATACCATTTGTTATAGATGTAAAAAATGAGCCATTTCATTTTTCATTGTCCAACAATTTTAGAAAAAAGCAGAGTCATAAATAAACAAATTCTTAATTTTTTGCGAATATAAGTCGTCTTTGAAATCGTTGAAATCTTTGAAAACTTTGTAGAACCTTCGATTCTATTCGTCAATTCGTTAAAATCTCTTGAAATACTTTAAATCTGTGTAAAATCTTGACATTTCTGTGGAATCTTTTTAAAATTTTGTCAAATATTATTTTGCTAGATATTATTTATGAAATCTTTCTGCAATGTTTTGTATTCGTTTAAAATTACTGACATATTTTTAATCTGTGTAAAATCTTCTGAATTTTTATAAATCTGGTTTACTATCACGTTTTTAAAATCTTTAACATCTTTTGAAAGTTTTGTAAATTCGTTAATATCTCTTGAAATACTTAAAATTTTTTAAAAATCTTGAAATTTCTGTGAAATCTTTTGGAATCTTTTTAAATTGTTGTTAAATATTTGAAACCCTTGAAATCTTTGAAATTTGGTGTGCTACACTCTTTTAAATCTTTAATAAATTTTCATAAAATCTTTAAAATATTTGTGAAATCTTATTGAAATCTTTTGTTTTCATTTGAAATCATTAAAATATTTTTATTCTGTGTAAAATCTTTTGAAATCTTAGAAATCTTGTTCACTATAATGCTTTTAATATCTTTAAAATATTTGAAATCTTTTGAAAGTTTTAAAATCTTTAGGAATGCTCGATATCTTTGTGAAATCTTTAAAATATGGCGTACACGCGGTTTTCAAATCTTTGAAATCCTTGCAAACTTTATAAAATTTTCGAAATATTTAGGAAATTTTTATGAACCCTTTGTCAAATCTTTGGAGATATTTGTGAAATTTCTGGTAGGTCTTCGTTTGTGAAATCTTTTTTATTCGTTGAAATCATTGAATTATTTGAAATCTTAGTGAAATCTTTTCAAATCTTCTTAAATGTTTTGAAACCTTTTGCGATCGTTGAAAATCTTCGGAATGTTTTTAAATCTTTAAGACCTGGTGTACTGCGCATTTTTCCAATCTTTGAAATCCTTTAAATCTTTTTAAAGTTTTAAAAGCTTTGTGAAACTGTTGTGAAGTATTTCAAAGCTGGTGTACACGCTTTTTTCAAGTCTTTGAAATCCGTGAAAACTTTGTAAAATATTCAACACATCCTTTTTAAATGTAAAATCCAAAAAATGTATACTTTAACATTCTATACTCGCGGAGACTAAATAAAAAACTTATAGCAATACAATATTAAAGTCTGTTTACTGCAATCTGTAAAATAATTTGTGAAGACTGCAAAAAATGCCTAGAAATCTCTTTGTTTATTCTAAAATGAGTAAAAGATCAATTATATCTTAACAAATAAAAAACTTTTCAGTGGCAAGATTTGTTCTAAACGAGATGCTTCGAAATTAATCATTGATGAAAATCCCATGTAAGTAAAAACCAGAGATTTTTTATTATTAGACACGAAAACTCGTACAAAGAAACACCCACTTATTTAATATAATTTTTTTAGCGTATTTTAGTGCTAAAAAAGACGAAACATTGTCCGAAAAATTTTAAAGCACAAGTTATAAAGATAATTTTATTAAATACCAAAATCAGCATTTTAAAAATTCGCTGCAATTAAAATTTCAATTCCTGGGTCTTGCCGATTTTTTAAGTACATTTTTATGCTAAAAAATGGTCTACATATGCTCAGAAGAATGATGTATTTCAAAATTCAATTTCCTGGTTTTAGCGATTTTTAACCCAGACTGCTATTGTCACTAGCTATCAGGTTGACCATTTTCACTACCTATTATTTTTAGTAAAAGATATAACCAGGATTTTTTTACTAAAAATAACAGTTGGCGGAAATAGTTAATTTATCAACATTTCTACAGTAAAATCTTTTTTTAAATTTTATCTTAAAACACGCAGGTAATTCCACTGATTTTTATCTGAACCGGGTCACGACAAAAAAAAATTTTAAATACCTTTTTTTGATTCGCTAAAAGCTTGAATCGGAAACTTCTTTCGCTTGTTACTAAAACAGGGTGGCCGCTGGACCGGGAAAACCGGGAAATGACCGGGAATTTTTTGAGACCGGGAAATGACCGGGAATTTTTGTGGTGACCGGGAATTTTCGAAGTTTTTAATAAAATTCGGTTTTGTGGTTAATTCCCGCCTTATTTGTGCAAGCGAGCAGTTTGAATGGAGAGGTGTGAAGCAACCTTAGGCTGCTGTTTATAGCTCTCATTAGAGCAGCTATATTAAGAAATAGTTCCACCAATCAGGTGATGTTTTCATTATTGACTATGCGTGTGATAGC
>JAAAKG020140689.1:0-12047 GCA_010014905.2 Druon quercuslanigerum
GGGAGGTGTGTTAAGGAATAGGAAGAAGGTGAAAGAAAAAATGTAAACCCTTAGGGGACACATTAGAAGCTTCCACATCAATCAATATAGGATAGATTCTAGTGTTATCTCATTTAGCAATCATTTTTTAGAATTATCAATTGTATAATAAGTTATCAAAAAGTTATCAAAGAAATAAAATGCTTCAGAATTGGGACGATCATATTATTTTTTTAAATACACAAATGTCGAATAATATTCTTAATTTTTTTTTGCCTCAAAGTTATGTGCTTATAATTTTAGATATTGAAAAAAAATGAAAAATTCCATTGAACAAATTTGTATTTTTCTTTGCAATTAAAATTTTTATCGTAATGCTATATTTACGAAAGAAAACCATAAACATATTAAAAGGACAATCTGATATTCTGATACAACACTAGAGTATTAATTACATATACTGTTAAGAATATTCTTTATTATCGTATAAATCAATTTTTCTTATAATTACCAGATATGGGGATCGTTTACACTCTGATCTTTATCTTGACGGTCACGCTCAATTCTATTGGTAAGTAAAATACGATAATATATCTATGATTTAAAAAAACGATTTTGAGGTTTCCGTATTGAAATTCTATGATATCTTATTGAGTCAAGATTTTTATCAAATCTTGCGTATGAATATGATGATGAAGATAAATATCTATATATTACTGTCCCAAATTTAAAAATTCAATATCGTTAACGGTAGCGTGCATCAATTTATTATCCTAATCCTTCTTTAAATAAATAGGCACATAAAGTTCATAAATGAAAGTTAAAACACAATTTTTTATTGACGTGAGAAATCACACAGAGGGGATCATTTTTCAACTGCCCCAAATTTAAACGTCATTTTTTTTATTATCTTCGTATTCTAGAAACATCTTTGCCTATCCAATGGTACTTAGTCTACAAATTTATAGAACAGAATTACCAGCCATCCCTAAGTGGTGGGGGGTTGAATTTTCCACCCCAAAGCTTATACGGGTAGCTTCAAAAGCCTGTAACTTAGTTTCTAATTACGCGATTTAAATTTTTTGTAAGGTTTTTGGAAACTTCTTTAAACATACCTTTATCGTATATTATTATTAATAACAGAAACCTCACACTTATTAGTTTTTTCAATAAATAATTTGTGCTTGATTTTTGTGCATCCACTTGCCTCTTACAATTCGAGGAGTTTGATTTACTCGAATCCCGTTACCTATCACAGTTTGAGGTGTTTAAGATCTGTGAGTTCCCTTGCTCCACCAATTTTGTTTTCATTTTTTAATGTCATTTTCATGATTAAAACCAAAACTAATTGTCATGTCAAAAAGTTATTTATAAAAAATTTGTAGATATGTTTTAGTTGCACAGTGTTGGTTAAATAATTTTTGTTTTTAACTTTTGCCGTTTTTCCACAAGTTATTTATTTATTTTTTTATTTTCAATGTTATTTTTTACGAATAAAACAAAAAGAACGTGTCCAATCATGAAGTGATTATTAACGAATTTGTAGATATTTTTTGGGATCAGAATTATTGCAAATAATATTTTTTTGTATTCTGCATAGTTCGAACACAAAATGGAAATTTCGTTTCTTCATTACTTTTTGTGCATTAAAAATGTGAATTTTTGATTTTTCGAGAATATCCTACAATTTTTATGATAATCTTTAAGGACTTTTAAAGGAAATTTCTTTTCTTTTCTTCATTTTTTTTCATATCGTGCGTTTTTTGAACTAAAATTTTGATTTTCGATTGATTTTAAAATTTTTGAAAATGCTTTAACTCTGAGAGTAATCTTTTTATCAAAAAAAGTCATTAGATAAATTGTTCACATTTTTAATTGTATAAACATCCGTACATAGAATTTTCAAATTCAGAAAATAAGTGCTTTTGAAGTTACCCGTAAAAACTTTGGGTTAGAACAATTCAACCCCCCCCCCCCCATCACTTTTAAAGTTGACTTTTGAAGTTGGGGCAGTTTTGAAATATTGCCCCAAATGTTACCTAAATAAAACGTTAAAAATTAAATATGGACTTTGTCGCAGCTTTAAGAGTTTGTAAAAATGTTTGATATTTATCAGGAGTTGTATATTTAAATTTTTTTAGGCGCACAAATATCATTGATTTTTAAAATTATTATCATGATACCAACTGTCACTTTTTAATAGGAAACTTACCTTAAAATAAAAAAAAATAAAAAGTAAAATCATTACTAAAAACCAACTTTATGCAGTAAGAAGATATTTATTTATTTATTTATTTATTTGCACTTGTCTATAGACTATTCGGTACATAAAAACATAGATTCCCAGGGATATCTGAAAACATAAGTTTCGTATAGCCAGATGATCTTCGACGCTCTTTAATTACCTGTGTTAAATTAAATGAACATAATTTTCTAACAGCAGAATAAATAACGGAAGACAATACAGCTGACCAATTTTTAGTAGGAAGAACATCTGTTAGCTTCGTAGGAAACTTGGAATCAAATAAGTGCAGACAAGCCGGTCAATCAGATAAAATATAATACAAACTTTTATTATCGAGATAGCAAAGCCACGCTAAATCAGAATTCGGCATCCCTATACATTTTATAGTTTTAAGTTGTGAAAATATTCTTTTATAAAACAGGGGCATTCGCATGAGCATGATTATTTGCCGGATTGCATCGCGAAATGTGACGTTCGCCATCAAGATTCCCAAGATAGGACTTATAGATCCCGAGAACTGAATCTCGGTCAGAGTTTATGAATTGTAATGTTAGGATATCCGATCTATCCACCAAACAACCTGCATCGAAAAAATCTGGATCTGGGAAAGCAAGTCCAATTTGTTGTAGGGATCTTTTACCGCGAGTGTCATCAGCTTCTCAAAATGTAATCTTGGGTATCGTCATTCATTCGTTGTCGAAATTTTGTTCAAAGATAACATATTTTTTAAGACCTTGTGAGATCAATGAAAAGATCCAGTTTTCTCATCTCACCTCGTTGTTTAGTGTATTGTTGGGCAGGGATAAGAGTTTCTTAAAAAAGAAAGGTCCTTACTCTTCCCATAACTTCCAAATGATTTAGAATCAAAATCTGAAAAACATACACTAGCGTAGTTATAGAGAGGTTCGGGAATAATCTAACCTAGGTTTTCCACAAATCTGCTCTGACCGAGTGGATCATCCTTAGAATCGAGTCCACGAATGTATTCACAGCATTACCCGAGTTCCTTGCGTAAACAATTCATCAAGACAGCTCCTTCTCATTCAGAGTCAACGTTTTTGAAAATTATACTAGTTCTTAAGCTTTTCCATTCTTGAGGGCTTTTCTCCGTGTCCATAATCTTAAATATTTTTCCCAAGTATTTACATAAATGCGAGCTTGTTTGTGCATTTTTAGTCTTGATGCATTAAATAGTTTCCATAATTGTGATTAGTTTTTGCCATTCGCTACAGTGTCAATTTGAGTTTTAATATTGTTTCTTTTCTAAAGCTTTTATTCAGGGCAAGTCATCAATGCATCGGACAACCATTTTTTTGCATCGAGACATTTATCATCGAAAGGTGCTTTACGTTTAAAATAACTAAAATAAGCGCGCCTCCTCTGCATGATTAATTATATTATTACATCTTTTATAGTCGTGGTTAGTACTCCATCAAAGAGGCGGACTCATATACGTTAATTTTATCGAAAAACCAGTGACATGCAAATAAAAAAGAAGTGAAGACTTTTCACAGACAACATACAAGATTTATTGTACTTGATCCTTGGAGTCTATGGTATACTATGATATCGAGATTTCCTGAATTGCATAGGATCTAATATTATATGTACTGAGTAGAGCACCCTTAGCCCTGCCATGAAATTATTTGCAAAGCGGGAAATAAAATACTTAGGAAATCTGTGGGTCAAAATTGGCTAATTTTCTCGCTCTCCCGCCAAGTTTCACATACGCAGAGGATGTCAAGGTCCCATAAGATGTCAGATATAAGTTGCTTCCTTGATTCTATCAACAAATTTAGAAATCTTAGTGTTTATTGCCTCCAGAAATTGTATTGATTCGTGAAACTCTTCAGAACATTGAGTTAGAAGATAACAAGGAAATTGTATTGAAATTGCGAGATTACACTAACAGAAAGGTTCAAAACTATTGTTAGGAATGCACAAAATATTTGATCTTCACTAAACGTAATATTCTGTTCCTTCTTACAGAGTTAAGTGTACAGTTTGATTGTTTGCCTAATGGAGCTCCTCTTCCTGGTCTTCCTCGTGGTGGCCCATCTTCTTCTGCTTCTGACAGACAAAATCCACCTTGCACACATAATTTTCCGATCAGATCTTCTTCTACTGCCGAACCTTCTCTTCCTTCAAGGTCCCGGTCTCCTCCTTTTTCTAACGTATTCGGCTATGGGCTTGATCAACTTAAATTTATTCGGCTTATTCCCTATAAAAATCCGCATCGACAATTTGAACTTCGAAGATACACTTTTCCTGCGAATAGATCACTTGAAATAATCATATCACGAAAAGTTTTTCGACCCATACCAGCTGAAGAACACATTGTATTATCAACATATGATGGTGACATCTTCGCAATCTTGGACAGTTCTAATACTCTGGTTGGAATATATACATACAATCCTCGCATTGAACGTAAAGGACGGGCGAAGATTAACATGATAAGCGGCAAGCTTACCCCATTGACCGCAGATGAAATGAAAGAAACACCAGTAGGCCACCGTCGTCAAGTCTTATACGAATATAGAGTAGAGCATGTAAACCGCAGTCATGGGTAAGTTCTACAAAAAAAAACAAGTTATCGTTAACTTACAGTTCTTAGTTAAATTTGTGATTATTTCATTAACCCTAAATTGTTTTTAGTTAAACTCTAGAGCTTTGAAACTCTCTTCAATGCTGCTGAAAACTAAAAAATTTTAAATCCGTAAAATATCCATTGAATTGAATGGATCTTTTTCGATTTCAAATTTTTAGTTTTTTTTAGCGCTTTTGATTACTGTTTGAATTAATATGAATCTTATAAGATTCTTTTTCAATAAATCTATTTGTCTGCTGTACATAAAATGAACACAACTTTTTCACCCAAGCTTCGATATAGAATCTAGTTTTCGAAAAATTCTTAATAATTTGTTATATTATGAATCTACATTAAGTTCCTTCAAATAAAAAAATCATAGGAAACCTTCTAAAAATTTAGAAACATTTATGCTTATTTAATGAAGTCTGCATCATTTTCCTGACAGGTCTCTTCCTCTTGCCGAGCCAACACTAGGTTCCACGTCCAGTTCTTCCTCTAGGTGCATGGCTTTGCCCGCCGGGCTTCCTTCTTCTGATGGATCTGCATATGGACTTGACCAGCTTCAGTTTATTGTTCTAATTCCCAAAAAGAATCCAAACCAGATATTTGATCTTCAAAGATACACTTTTCCTGTGGATAAACCACTTTTATTAGCCCAAGGACCGAATTACTATGAACCTATGCCAATCCAAGAACTAATTGTATTGAAAACACTTGCTGGCGACGTCTTTGCTATATTGGAGAGTTCCAATACTCTTGCTGGAATATATACATATAATACTCAAGTTCGCGCTAAAGTGCGTGCAAAAATAAACATACGAAGTGGCAGGATTACCCAATTGACTGGACATGAAATGGGTGAAGTTCCAGTTGGCCGCCGTCGACCGATTTTTCTTAACTTTAAAATACAGCATGTTAAGCACAATCCTCCACCTTATCTATTCAATTAAAGGAAATTTTTAACTAAAACAAGCTTTAATATAAAGCTATCTTAAACTATTACGATTATCTTGTAATAACAAATAAATATTAAAACTAAATATGTAATTGTTGCCAAGGCTTTAATTTTTTTCCAATGTTTTTTACTTTTAAATTCCAGGTTTTTTCTAGATTATTTTAAAGGCGTTTTAAAAAAATACTATGATTTATTATAACTTTTAATTTTATCTAAAAAATAAGCATAAGTTGAATAAACTTGATTTATAAATTGACAAGAGAAGTCTCCATTTCATGCTACAACAAATTTTTCAAAACAAAGTAAAGCGTAAATTAGAATAAAATATTTCAGATTAAAATTTTTTATTTTAAACGAGCAATTAGCATATTTGTCGTCGTTCTTGAGCTTTGGACAAAATACGTAATCTTCATCCAATTTTACTTTAAAAAATCTCATTCTATTCCCGCATGGATTCTGAACAATTCTACTTGAACCTTTTTTAAATATACATATAATTATTTTGATATACCAATAACTGCGTCATACAACATTTCCAACAAAACCTCTAAATGTTTTGTATGATATATAACAAATTATTACTATTATGTATAGTATTACTATTTAGTTAATTGTTTTGTTTATTCTTGTTACTAAAATAAATTCTTAATTAGCTTTTATTTTTTTTACAAAAACATTTTGAGGTACGTTTCCTAGTCAGTTCATTTCCAAATAGGTCGTCATTTTTGATAGACAAAATATAGCCAAAAAGGGGTATTGAATTCTATTCATCTATTAATTTTGTACTTTACCAACGTGTAGTGCTTAGATTTCTTCTGTGTATGCTCCATGTGATTTTTTGTGTTTTCTTTTCGTTCCTTAGTGGTATACATTTATAAATGGTTAACCCTTCTTTTCTGTGATTTTTGCTTATTTACTTCAGGTTACAAGTTCGTTTTGAAGTCTCTTTGCGAATCTCTCCTAATTTAAAGCCAGTCAGAGCTACAGAAGAGCCTGGTATTAATGTAAAGGAAGATATAAGCGAGGGCACACGTTTTTGCTTGCTAATCAGTAATGAAAAAGAAGAATGCAATGATGAAAATCACTTAGCGGGTCTTGAAGTCCTGCATCAAATAAAAGAAAGCTTGGAGAAGAAGGGCACTACATATTTAGAAAGATTTGTCAACTCACCCTTGCGCCTAATTCTTGGAGTCGCTGAAAAGTCACGCGAGAATTCAGTGCATCTGAACGTGAAACCAGAAAAGCGAAAGAGTAAGTTGCCAAAAGTGGAATTTTGATTTTTCCGGAAAATTGGATTTTCAAAATTCGCACAACTAAGACCAAAGCACTGTCTTTTAGCTGAACCAAGTGGAACTCACAATTTTTGTGTCTGCGTTTATCATGAAAATGTAATGTTAATTTTGAATGCGATTGATATTAAACATTTAACTGAAAGAACTGGCAGAAAAATGTCAGATTATCATGACTGTCTTGAAGAAATCATGTGTAGGGAACCCACTAATGCTTGTGATTTTAACGAATGCCAATCTTGCCCTGACATTGAACATTTAAAGAATACCCGAGTGATCTATTGGACGTGAATAGTTTCGACACAGTGACATATCAAGTTTGGCAGCAAACCGATAAAAGCACTTTGAAAACCGAAATGGCTGACGGCCATAATTTATGTACAAAAGAACTACAGCCGGAATTTATTACAAGGACAAATAATGCGTTTCTATAATTCCAACAGAACCTCGGAAATTTTAACATGCTCTACGGAAGGAGAAAGCAATTAATGCTCCGACCACGTGGTCAGCTGTACCTAATACCTAAATTGCGGACAACGTTAAGCAGTACCACGAACTAACTCGATTAACAAATAAGCAATTGGAAGAAAAAAATATTAAATATTATCAACAGGCGAGCACTGCAAGGAAACGGAGTGGCCAAACGAAGCACTGGGATTAATCGGTGGGATTAATCCAATATACATTCCTACAGCTCGGAACCTGGTCCCATAAATACTTTCATTGATTCTAAGAATATTTAATGTCCAATGAAAGGCTTCATGGAGACGTAACCCTGGTTATTCCCGAGGTTGACAATATACGTAATTTACTTTGTGACGTCAATTATAGAGACCATATGGCGTTGATCGGAGTTTAAGTGGCATTGACTAGGCCGAGTTCGTAAGATCAGGGTTGTTTGATCGGCCTCGACTCTGTGCTATTGCGTCTTTCTAACATGACATTCGTAGGGTGACAAAAATGGTGATGCCCTGCTGGAGGCGTGCTGACCCAAAGTTGACTTTGACCATAGCCAGTATCTCGGCAATAAAGTAGAGAGAGAATTGCGAGTTGACGACCGAATGAAGAATCCATGGTTCAGGTGTTTGAGGCCCGCCATCTCTTGTTGGAGTCGGGAACCAAAATCATAGGATATTAGAGATAGATATAGCAGTAGGTTTCAGGTCCACCATCAAGTGTTCGGATCTGAAACTATAGGCGTAGGATGCCGGGATTATGGTTGGTGTAAGTCCTTTACTCTGGGCACTGGTAAATTCTGCAAAACCTTAGAAGTGACGACTCATCCCTTGATTTCGTGGTATTGTTGTTATCCTCCGAAATTTGGCAGGTGGATATTAGTTCAACATGAAATTAAGAACATACAGGAAAATAAATGGTAAAGTAAAACAACTTTTGATGAATGCTCCTGGCCGAGATGACTTCCGGGCTAAGAATCTCACTATAAACGAATCCGCATTCCACGCCAACTGGGACGTTATGCCTTCTGGAGTGCGAATAGACATCCTAGCTGCATCATAGAGACTTTTTATTACCTAATACATTTTCTGATGACACCTAAGCTCAATAATTTTTGCCACAACAGATCATAGTTGACTGAGGGAAAGGTTGCACTATTGCACCTGGTGCAATATAATTGCACCCACATCTACGCATCAACAAATCGTTAAAGCCAGTGCACACGTCCTTGTGCTTTAGTAAAAATACGTAATATTCATTCAATTTTACTTAGAAAAAGTTAATTCGATTTCTTAAGGGATTCTCAACACTTCTAGTCGTCACTTTTTTTAAAAATAATTTTGATTGGAAAAAAAACGTGTAATTATGTTTATGTGCCAATAACTACGTTACACAATATTTGAAACTAACTTTCTAAATGTATCAAATGCTATCAGTACAATTCGTTTGCAGAACTTATATCAACTCCTATCTTACAAATTGCGAAATTTTTTATAGAATACTATCTATATATGATATAAAATTGGGTTTAGTAGAATTTCAATCGGAAAATTTTGATCGAGCCATACATAAGCTTTATAGAATTACGTAGAAATTTACAATATTCTGAAACCTAGACATTTTCGAGAAAACTTAATATTAAAAATTCGTACGCATGGTCATCGAGCCGATGCAAGATTATTTCGAAGCATTGGTAGCTCCCTGATAGAACGGTTGGCTGATAGCCGCAAGGTTGCGCGTTCGATCCCTGCTACGCGTATTCAAAGAAAAATTTTATAATTCAAAGTGCTTGTTAATTCTATTCTTGAAAAACGTCTAATATAGTTACACCATTTGAAGATTATTAATAAATTATTTATTTGCAAAAAAACACAAATAATAGGAAAGTATCTTTAAGTTGAAAGTACACATTCTGGACAATTCTGATTCTGTTTAGTGCATATTTGTGAAATCAGTGACTGCATCCACTGGTATTTCGTATCTATTATTGAAATTTTTATTCGAAACTCCTTTTACCTGATTTAATTAAAAAATATATATACTAGAAACTAATAAAGTATAAATAATTGTAATAAAATGCACAATCTTCCAAATGAGTAATAATGCAAATACGATAATCTCTTACACCGACTCGCTGACCAAATTTTTTAAATGTAATTTTCTACAAAATAGGTCAACATTGACTCTTTTTGATTTTGCTGAGAAAACCTCTCGTATGTACATATCAATGCACAGAATATCAATTAAAACAAAAAAGCAGACCTAAAGGTCCCCTTGTAAAATATTGTAGAGTTTCGTAGAAAAAATGTTGACAGAATAGTATATCTTGGATCTTGGTCTTTTATTGCAGACTTCGGATTTCTTCCGATGGAATAAAGTGTGATAAAGGGAACACGTGGGTTTATTTGTAATTATATTTTGACCATTGTTCTACTTAAATTATATATTATCTAATTAAAATTATTCTGAAAAACAACTTTCAGTGAGATGTTTGTTTTTTAAACAATTTTAGAACTACGCTCAAAAATTTTCTTCACATTCTACCGTTATTTAATCCATGTTAAGATATTTCATAAAATTTTTAAGAATTAGAAAGTGAGGGTCTGGATCGAGAAACTCGCCTAGCGCTTGAAATCTTGTGAAACTGTTGATAAAACGTTTTGGGGGACAGACGTTTTTAAAGTCACAAAATGAATCTTTTTTTAACATAAGCTTGTCAAAAATGATGTAACGAAACTTTTTTCTGTTCTTTTCGCATTTTTAATAATAATCTTAAAAAACTGAAGAAATCGGCCATTAATAAAATTAATTGCTTACAAACGCTTTAGATTTGGGACCAGCAGCTAAACTTATCCGCGCAAATACATTCCTGAAACAATGTAGCACTGGAAAAATTTATTTAGTTTTCTTTGTAGAATAGCTATATTATTTTTAAAAATAAATAAACGAATGTCGAATAATATTCTGAATCTTCGTGTTCATCTCAAAATTATATTTTACGATTTTAGATATTAAAAACAGGTTTTAAAAATTCCATGAGCCTAATTTATTAGAGAATTTTTTATTAAGAAAAAAACCTTCTACTTCTTTATTTGAGTCGCATCACTTTAGTGATAAGAAGGAAATATAAATGCGATAAGAATATAGTGCTGATAATTTAATATTTGTTCAAGCGTCTCTTGAAAACTGAAACTTCTACGGTAGAGATAGATTTATGATATATAAACATTAATATCTGAGAAGGAGAAGCTGATTTTCGGCTGCAGCACTACAGTATTATTTAGCTACACTGTTAACCATATTCTTTATCGAGTTATAAATTAGTTTTCCTTTTAATTGCAATAAATGTGGATCATTTACACTCTGGTCTTCATCCTAACGGTGACGCTCAATTCCATTGGTAAGGAAAACACTGTACTATATCTATCATTTTAAAAACTAATATATAACGTCAAGTCTCAAATACGGCTTTTGTGGCAGCCTTGAGAGTTGATAAAAATGTACGATTGATATCGAGAGTTGTATAATTAAAATTTATTAGGCACCAAGTTTATGATGTGAACAGATATTTATTTACTTACACTTGTCTATAGAATATTCGGTACATACAAGGACAGATTCGCAGGGATATCGAAAAACATACATCTCATATATCAAGGCACATACATAAATAAAAAATAGGTGAATATTGTTATGAGCTATCTACTGACCTCCAACGTTCGCTGTTCATCTTTACAACAATAGAAGACCTAACGAATTAAAATACAGCGAACGATTGTTTGGAGACATAAACATCTGTAAGCTTTGTAGGAAACTTAGACTTAAACAAGTATATATGATTATGCGCCGGATTGAATCGCCAAATGCAGAAAAATAATTAAGCGCTTAGAGAGTGTAAGACGCTCGGCATCAAGGTTCGCAAGACAAAACTTATACACGGAAAAACGGTTGGAGGGGTACCAAATACCCTGGAACCAATGTTGTCCGCGTGGGCTGCACCTCTATCGGTTCGAAATCGGTAGTTCAATTTTCTTTGGACCAGCTTAATTCGGCTAGCGAACGCCCGACGTACCAATATCGAGACCTTCGCTAGCCGAATCAAGCTAGTCCCAAGAAAATTGAACTACCGTAGTTCCATTTTTGAAACAATAGAAGTCCAGCCCATGCAGACAACATCGATAAAAACTTGGATCTGGGAAAAACAGTTAAATTTCTTGCAGGAATATTTTACCGCGAGTTACCTCAGCCTATCGAAACACAATGTAGGGTACCCTAAATTATCCGTTATCGAAATTTAAATTAACCAATATTAAATGTTTTCGAAGATCACGCAAGGTAAATGCCAAAATGCATTTTTGGAACGAAGTTCCCTATGCCGGGCTGCTGGTGCTGGGCGCTGGGGGCTAGCCAGTGAAAATGAAACGTCATGGAAAAAAGCGTCATGGGAAAGAGCGTCATGGAAAAAAGCATCATGGAAAAAAGCATCATGGAAAAAAGCGTCATGCGGCGCACTATAGTGTACGTGCTATA
>JAAAKG020140690.1:0-12047 GCA_010014905.2 Druon quercuslanigerum
TAAATTCTGGTATTTGAATATTAATTATGTGATTCTGCTAGCAATAACTAGTAAAAAATTTCTGGAAACTAAAAATTGCGTACAGTAAGAGGTGGGGGGGTCAAAATATTTGTTGTGGTTCGTTACAAAGGGGAGGGCGGGGGCCTAACAGAGGGCCTATAATCCTTTTCGTAATTTACGTACGGCTCCTAAGATACATTCATAAAACAGAGAGAGAAACAAGAAAGTGATAAAAGCAGGAGAGAGACAAAATACTTCCGAATCTCTGGAGTCAGTGTCACGCTCAGTGCCAAAATTGTCATTAAATCCGAGTTTTACTGTAGTAGCTAGTAGTATTATTTGTACAGACTTTTTTAAATTAAAGGTAAAAGCTTTGGTAACTTTCCTTTAGTGATTGTGAATTCTCTTTCGTTAAAGCTCCTTCGGCTTTAACAAAAACACATTCGTATCCCGCACTTTGTCCTTCGCTCTCGTTTTTGTCCAAAGGGCGAACTTTTCTAGATTAAGTATAAATTTATTATATTTCAAATCTATATTATATTTATTTCTGCAATTCGGTCTAGGGTTGATCAGTAAGATATTGCAAACTAAAGGACAAATTTGGTTGTTTACGATTATTTTAATATTTGTGCTTTATTTTGTATTAATGTTTATTTTTAGTTACCCTAAAAAAATATAATTTTAATAAATTTTTATTATTACAATTTATAAGATGGATTCATATTGAAATACATGTATTTTTATGTTTTTCTTTTATAATTAAAAAAGTTTTTTAAGATTAAAAAAAACCATGCGTCCTATCAATTAGAGATTTAAACATTTTTGCAGATCTCTTATGAGTCTACAATTTGTAACGATATTTATATTTTTTCGTCATTTGTGTCATTTGTGCAAAAATTTTATTCTTTTAATTACATTTATTATTCAATAAAACAAAACTACGCGTTGCACAAGAAAATAACTCATACCAAATTTATAGAGCTTTCTGGAATAAACAACTTTCGTCTATTGATTTTTTTCGTATCTGGCATAGTTTTACATAAATTTCTTTTTTTAAATGGTATTTTTCACAATTAAAACTAAAGCTACGTATCCTATTAAATAACGATATTTGCTAATTTCAATGTTGTTTTTAATGAATAAAACAAAAAATATGAAACCTATAAAAAAGTAAATAAAAAAAATATGTATACCTTTTTTTATTTTTCAAATTTTTGCCTTCTTATTTCTTATATTATCATTATTATTATTATTATTATTATTTATTATTTACTCCTTTTTTCTATTAATATTTAAATTTGTGATTTTTCAACAAAATTTAAAAAGTTGTGCCGATAGTCTTTCAAAAATCCACGTTTTTCTTCTCCTAACATTTTTTCATATCGTGCATTTTTTGTTTCAAAATTTTCATTTTGAATGAATCCTGAAAATGCTATAACTCTGGTAATCTTATTTTTATCAAACAAAAAGTCGCGAGAATAAATTGTACGAATTTTCGAGTACTTCAAGGAATCGTACCTAGAATTTGAAAATCTTGAAAAAGAAATGGTCTTAAAAATTTTGAAGATATTCTTACTTCTTATTAAATCTTTAAGATCTTGAACTTGAAATTGAACGAACTTGACCTTCAGCTTCAAATAATAAATGAGTATACAAAGGCTAATATGATAGATTAATTCTTTCGAAACCTATCGCGATCGCAGACATACACGGACACATCCAAAAATAAATACCCACCTACATACATACATGCATACATACATACATATATTATTACATACAGCGAGACACACTCGTAAAAACCTGTTTTTCGGGTTCAGTGGGTCTTGAATTTTGTACCCAGAAAATATAAATTTTTAAAGAAAAAGTTACTTTTTCACAAAAATGTCAAATATTTTGAAATTTAGGTTCATTTTTAACCAAGTAGTTCATTTTTTAATTAAGAAATATAAACTTTCATCCAGATAGTTATATGTTTAACTCAAAATAGAATAGTTACGACGAAAGTCAAGATTTTTAAATCAAAATCATTAATATTCTGCCGAAAAATACGGTTCTTCAACTAAATTAATTAATTTTCAACCAAGTACTTGAATTTTCGATTAAGAAAAATCGATTCGCATTAAGATATTTAACTTTTTAACTAACAATATAATAGTTACAGTTTCAATTTAACAATGTACATTTTTAAATAAAAAATTAATTTTTAACATATTTAATTTTCTACTAAAATGATACATCTCACATCAAGAAATGGTTTAAGAAATATTAAAAAAACACGTAAATTTTTAACGAAGTAGATTAGATTTAAACTAAAAAGATGAAATTTTAAGCAAGAATCTTAATTTGAATAGCATTAATTTCTAGTTGAAAAAATTAATTTTTAACAAATCAAAAAAAAATAATTTTTATCAACATATTTATATTCTAGGCTACACCATTTTCAATTATAATCCAGAATAGTAAACCACGAAAAAGAAATTTGAACAAAGTATTTATATTCTTAAACAAGTAGTTTAATTTTTTTATAAAACCAGTATGTGCCAAACAGCGAAAAAAATGCAGACTTTTTTAATTTCATTTTTTATCTCCTAGAAAATTTTTTTGTTATACTTCTCGTTTCTTGGATTTAATGAACAAGGGTATAGGAGAGATAAGAAATTATTAACTTGAATTTTTAATTGTTATAAACAAATTGTATTAACAAATAATCAAAATTAGAGGTTATTTGTCTTCAAAGTATATTTCGGTTCTGAAATCGCTCCCTTCCATCGTTATGGTGATGCTTGAAAATAAAAATTGAACATGAAATTTTATTTGTTTATGTCATATACAAAAAGAAACCCGTTTTATCTTCCGAACTTGTTGCATTTATATTGCCTATCATATTTTCTGCAAAAATTGTTGCCCAAGAAATATTTGTTTTTTTTTATAAACAAATGCCCATTTTTGGTGTTTTTAAGCGATAAGCAATCGTTGTTTGATCTGACCTTGCTGAAATTATACTGTCAATGACTTTATATAAAAATAATTTTTCACACTATTAATATTTGTTTATTCTATTAACAAATTATACAAGCAAATGAACATTTTGGACGTTTTTAAGTGAAAAAAATTGTTTTTCTCTGACTGTACCGCAATTATATTGCCAATTGTGTTTTCTGAAACAAATTTTGCCACTGATAAATATTTTTTTATTTCATTAACAAATTATATAAACAAATGCACATTTTCGGTGATTTTAAGCGAAAATGAAACGTTTTTTTCTTCTGATCCTGCTAAAATTATATTACCAATAATGTTTTCTGAAAAAATTGTAGTGTTTATGTCATTTGTTTATTAATGTTACGAATTCCATTTTATAGCAAAACTTTGCCAAAGAACGTCACTAACAATATAAAGTTAATGAACCGTGAGACATAACAACATTTTATCTAGGCAATTTATTGTCAACACCGTTTTAAAATTATAAAAAAAATTTCTTTCTGCCTGTAAATACCTGCAGTGTACATTTGTTTATAAAATAAACGATTAGCGATGATTGGAAACAATTTTCTATAGAATATCATTGGCCATATAGCTTCAACAGGATTAGTAGAAAAAACGATATCTTTTCGCATGAAAAAGCCTTATATGTAAATTTTTTGATGTCATTTGTTTATAAAATAAGTTAATATTAATTCATGAAATTTTTTTTTAGAAAGTATAATTGGAAATATAATTTCAGCGAGGTCAAAAAAAAGATTTCTTTTTGCTTAAAAACACCTTAAATCTACGTTTGTTTACGTAAATGGGTTTTTAAATAAACAATTAATGATAGGTAGCAAATTTTTTCAGATAATGTTATTGGAAGTCTATGTTTAACAAGGATAGAAGAACAAACTTTTTTTCCCTTGAAATCTCCTAAAATGTGCACTTGTTTATATAGTTTGTTTACGAAATAAACAAATATTTATAGGTTGCATTTTTTTATAAAACTTAATTAGCAACATAATTTTAGCAAGGTGGCAGAAAAGCTGGGTTCTCTACCCCTAAAAACGCCCAAAATGTGCATTTGTTTATATAATTTGCTTTTAAAGTAACAAAATAACATTTAGTCCTAAATTTTAATAGCCACATATCATCCTGAGGATTAGGCTGAGCGATTCCAGAGCAAATATATACTTTGGAGACGAATAAACCCAAATATCGATTTTTTGTTAATACAATTTGTTTATAACAATTAGCTAAGCAATTTAATAATTTCTTATCTTACCTATAGCATCTTGCAGTAAATCCAAGGACCAAGAAGTATAAAAAATTTTGCCTAGAAAATAATTTTCCAACCTATAATTATTTGGTTATTTTATTAATAAATGATGTAAAAAAATGCACATTTTAGACGTTTTTAGGCGAAAAAAATTGATTTTTTTCTGTCCTTACCAAAATTATATTGCCAATGGTCTTTTCAGAAAAAATGTTTGCCACTTATCAATATTTGTTTATTTCATTAAAAAATTATATAAAGAAATGCACATTTTTGGTGATCTTAAGCAAAAATAAAACGTTTTTTCTTCTGATCCTGCCAACATTATATTACCAATAATGTTTTTATGTAATTTGTTTATTAATTTTAAGAATTCCATTTTATATAATATAAAAAAAGAAGATAAAAAAATGAAATTAAAAAAATTGACATTTTTTCGCTGTTTAATCTTGAATTTAAAAAAATCTAAAATCGGTAATTGAAGCTGAATTTTTCTCCTATTATAGGACTGTTAAAAATACATGCAAAACAAATGTTTGCAAAATATATGAAAGTTAAAATTTTTGGTAAATCCGATAAGACACATAAAAATTTCAAAAAAAAAAATAATAAAACGAAAAACGGCTATTTAGGAATTTTTGGATCGCCGATTTCATTAATTCAAAGATTTTAAAATTCAAACTGGCAGATTATATATGACAGAGAAAAACTGTGAAGTAATATATTGTATCTGCTATTTGGAATTTTTAAATTTCGACTTTTGATTTCAAATCAACGATCCGCAAGATTCGCAAGTACCTCTTTTTAGATTAATTGGCTTTGTTTGTAAAATTTTGAGACGCTTTATTGGATCTACGATGTTGAATTTTTAGTTTGGGTTTAAGAATCAGCGTACAAAAAAAGGCCCGCGAACTGATTTTCAAAAAAATGTATCCATTTTTAAATTTTTCTTCCGCTATCTTTGATCAGAAAATCATCTTCACTGGAAGTCGAAGAATCTCTCAGGGACCAAATTAGTTGGGTTGTAGAGTAAATTAGGCTATACGTTTTTTTGCGATTTGTGAAAAATATTTGACGAAATTATGCATATTTCAGTTGTTAGTATTGCTTAAAAAAACATAATTTCTTCTTTGAAATCATATAGCTTTTGATCTAATTGAGATATTTAAGATTTCTCAAAAAAAAAAAAGAAACACTTACATTTTTAGTAAATTTGTTGTGGAATTTGTACTATCCTAAGCAAAATATCTTCTGAGTTTAAGGCAGGCCTTTGTGTCCAGGATAATTTTTGTTTCATAAAAAACGAATTTTCAAATTCGCCATGAAAACAACAGATACGAAAAAAATTTAACAAAATATTTTTCACAGTTAAAACAGTTTTATAACAAATTTCTTAACTCATTCATGATATCTTGTACCGTTTCCGGGAAACATAAAAAATGCTATATTTGTTTCGGCAAACTGCAGTTACATAAAAACAGCTAATTATTGTAAATGTACAAATCTTTTATGAAATAAATTTAAATTTATTCTTCGAGTTTTATTAATTATTGTGAATCTAAATTTGAATAGAGATATTAAACTATTACAGAGTGATACGAAAAAACAGAAAATGATAATTTCGAATTTGAATTGTTTATTTATATATAAAATATGAAAAAGTACGTTCAAGGACTAGACGCATATGGGGAATTTCTGTAAAAAGGCGCAAATCCCAAGTTTTTTATTTTTCACAAATATTTTTTACAAATCGTTGTGTATATAAAAGAAGATATTCTGTAAGTTTTATGCGGGCTAAATCATTTTCCTGTGTCAAAAGAATTTTTTTTCTTTATAAATATTAAATTTTTTATTTTTCCTGGAAATGTTATAAGATATCCGAAATGAGTACAACCAATTTTTATAAAACTTTTTTAATTATGAAAACAATTTTGTTAACATTTTTTTGTATCTGTTGTTTCCAAGAAAAATTCGAAAATTCGATTTCATGAACAAAATTCTCCCAGCCACAAAAGTTATTTAAGCTGCTTAAAACTCACAAAATTATTTTCTTTTCCCAGTACAAAATCATCAAAGCATTGTCTAAAAATACAAGCGTGTTTTTTGTTTTTAAAAAAATAAAATTTTAATATTTTTATAAAAACCACCTTTCTTTCTGTTAATTTTTAACGTTTTATAAATTTTCTCAAGGATTTCGAAAGATGTTGATGAACTTTACCAAAGTGTGTAAGAATATCTCAGATACGACTAGCTTAAAATGTAAATCATGTTAATGAAAAAATTGTTCTTTTTTCAAAAACAAAGAAAAAAATTCAAACATGCACATCATCGTACAAATTTTTTTCAGAAATCGCAAAAATACGCGTTGCATAAATTCCTCTAAAACAATTAGAAAAAAATTATTCACTTTAAAAATTTAAAACATTAGAAGAACGATAGAAACATAAAGATTGTATCAAAATGTAAAAAATTTGAAAACTTGGAGTAAATTTGCATTTTTATTCAGTAATAATTATTTTGCTAATTTTTTTATATTTCCGTGCTTCTAATACATTTCTTGTTTTTTTTTGTTGTATATTAAATTGTAAATGTCAAATAAACGATTTCACGTGTGTAGTTTTATCTAATTTGGTCGCATTGCTGTGGGTGTCGGTATTAGAAAGATTATGTTGAAGGTTAATGAGGTAATTTAAATTCACTATATTTCTTTCTTATCGTTTCTATAATGTGGAAAATGTTAGGCAATTGCTTTTTATATTAAAGTTTTTTATATTTTTCAAGTTTTATTTTTTTCAAACTCTTAAAAATTTTTTATATAAATAATAATAATTAAATAAAGAACACTATTTTTGCGTGGGTATAGTAATTTTTTCCATATTTTGAAATATTTTTTTATCTGCATATATTTTTAATACTTAAGAAAATGCATAAAAATCAGCTATTTGTATTTAAATGTATTTTTTTGTATAATTTTGTACACTTTATTACGAAAAAGTACATGTTTCAACAAAAAATTATAGTTGTAGAATTTGGTAATTTTTTGTCCTTATAATCTTAAGAAGTCCCTTATAAATTCTTTAAAATCTGTGAACATTTATTAAAATTTTTCAAAATTTGTTAAAACCTTTGATATTTCTTGTAATGTTTGGAAATATTAGGAGATCCCTTAAATCTTTAAAATTGATTTTTAATTTGCTGAAATCTTCAAAATCTATTAGAATCCTTTATAATACTCGGAAAACCTTCAAAATTTTTTTCAATATTTTAAAATCATACGAAATCCTCTTAAATCCTTAGACATGCTTTGAAATCTTAAAATATTTTAAAACCCTTTAAAATTCCATTGATTTCTTCAACCTTTTAGAATATTTTTAAATCACTTAAAATACAACCTAAAACTTTTTGAATTCCTGGAAATATTTTCGAGTGCTTTCAAATTTCCTGAAATCCCTGTAGCTTTAAAAATATCGTTAACAACTGGTACTATTTCTCAAGTTTTATGTCTCAATAGTTTAAGGTCAAGAAGTTTTCTAATTTTTATATATACTTACCAAGGCGTGCGAGGTTGGAATTTTTACGATTTTTATAAATATCGCTTATTTAAGAAATTTTAAAGTATAGTGTGGATACGTTTTTCAACGTTTTTTTCATTGATTGTAAGTAATTCTTGAAAAACTAAATATTTGACCTTCTGTTTTTCCTTTAAGAAATTTAAGGTTTTAAGGTAGGATTTTTATTTTAAATTTTAAAACTAATCGGTAAGCTATTTATAGCTATAAAAAATATTGTCTTGTGCAATTTTCAAAGGGTTTTGCACGTGGTTTATGGCCGTAACATATTTTTAAAAATATTTAGTGATAATAAATGAAATTAATTTTTGGCCAAAATGGTCAGTTTTCAGCTAAACAAGACGAATTTTCAAAGAAACAAAAAATTTTTCGACTAACAGAAAGAATTTACAGCCATAAAAATAAATTTACAACAAAAATGTTGATTCCTAATTAAAATACAAACTATGAAGCAAATAGTTGATTTTGCCTTTTTTATGAAAAATTTCGATTTTTTAGTATTCCTGGATCCGCTGGAACCTACAGTACATTTGATATCGCAGGATCATTAGAAAAAATTTATTTACTTTTAAACTTGGTCAAATTTGAAAAATAATACAAACTTTAATATAAAATTAATATAAAGTTGTAGTCGTGAAAGAAGCGACTTGACTTTTATTGTTTTATTTAATTTCGTGGCGTGTCTCTGGATGTATGAACTAAAGAGATTATTTTGAAGGTGAATGGGGTTATTTAAATAAATTAGGCTGCCTTTTTATTATTTTAATAAAATGTCACATTTTACACAATTGTCTTTTTTTATTGAATTTTCCATATTTATAACACTTTCATAATCTGTTTTGAATTTATGTATACATGAGTGATTGCCCCAAAGATGACGACTTTATTTCGTAGTAATTTTCTACTTTTCCTTAAAATTTATTCTTTATTTCAGACGAGATAATTTAGAAATTGTTATATCTTTAAAATCCAATGGAATTCCGAAATTTTTTTAAAATTCGTTGCGATTTATAGAAATATTTTAAGATAACTAGAATTTTCAGAAATTTAAAACATTCTCTGATAATTTTTAAATCATTCAAATTACCCTACAACCTTTCATATCCTCCACAATTTTTATAAATGCTTATAAATTTTTTTATTTACTGATTCAGAGATTCGTATATCTAAAGTAGATCAGGTCCGTTCATAGTTCGACATATTTAATTTGATTTTTATTGTTTATTCCTAAATCTGAATTAATAAATATTTCACTATTTTAAGCTTTCCTGTAAAGTAGAAAATATTTCCTAGTTGCTTAGTGATTTTGGTTTTAAACCAATTAGTTAAATTATTTTCGAATAATATCCATACAAAATGATTAGATATGCAATTGATTTTAACCGCAACAAGTTAAGGTAATATAAATTAAGTGTCGAAATAATTATAATTTTTCCTTAATAACCTGCAATAAATTTTAAAGAAATTCCGTTGGAAGAGGTGACTTTGTCTATTTACGGGATTCACAAAAAGAACTTCGTATTATTTTAATAAAGATAAGAATATTACACATCGCGTCGTTTAAAGAAACAATAATCATTTTTTTCTTTTTTATAAAGAAAGATTTTAATTTTTTATAATGCACTTTTATAATATGCTTAAATATCTTAAAAAATACAACTTATTTTATCGAAATTTTTTTCTCGACAAGCAATAATTTTTGAATCAAAAATACTTTGGTTATTAAAAATGTTTAAATGACCTGTTTTTTTCATTTTTGTTTAAAGAAGACTGGAAAAAGCGCAATATCTGCTAAATTAAAAAGAAAAAGCTTTTTCATCAAAGACACCCAAATTCTGCATTTGTTGATAAAATCTCTTTATATTATTAATAATAATGATTCAAATACTAATTTTTTTCATCGCTGTAATGTTGTGAAACAAATTACTTATACAATAAAGAAGAATAATATGAAATTAAACAAAATGATGTCTATAATCAATTTTTTTTATTAAATGTTTAGTATCAAAGCGTCTTTAAGTAATTTTCCACTATCAAATTCAGGCATTTGTCAAAAATTTTCTTGGTGCTCAAATGTACCAGGGGTGTTAATTGTTATGCTTATAAGGTTTTTCTTAAATCTATTTGATGCGTCTGAATTCAGTGGAATATTTGAAAATTTTGTGAATTCCTTTGAAATCTTTAAAAAAAAATTAATCGTTTAAAATCTTGGAAATATTTGTAAACCTTTGAAGTCTGGCGTACTGTAACCTTTTTAAAATCCTTGAAATTCTTAAAATTTTTCGAAATCCTTAAAAATATTTGCAAATTTTTTCTGAAATCCTTTATATTCGTTTGAAATAAGTGAAATGTTTGAAGTCTTCGTCAAATCTTTTAAAACCTCCTATTGGAAATCCTTTAAATTTAATTTATATAAATTTTGTTGAATTTCTGTAAAATTCTAATGAATTCTGTGAAATATTTGCCAAATATTTCTGAAATATTTTAAAAACCTGTTATATTAATTTATAATTATTAAAATATTTAATTCTTTGTGAAATCTTTTGAAAGCTTCTAAAAAATTTTGAAATCGTTTTAAATCGCCTTTTTCACACTTTTGAGATCCGTGAACTTCTAATCATTTTTTCAAATGGTGGCCCTTGGACTGAGAAACCTGGAAAACCTGGAAATAGCCGAGAATTTTATACGACCATGAAAAACCGGAAAATAACAGTAAACTTATTTTTTACTGGGAATTCTAGAGACATCTGTCTAACTCTCATATTTACTGTATTTCCCATAATTAGTTAAATTTCTTTCTTTTTAAATTATATCATTCAGCTTACAATGCGCAATTCAAAAATCATGCACTTAAAAAATTTTTCATTTTTTTTAATTTTAAATTCCAGTTTTAAAGACTTGAACAATTTAAATTTATAAGCTTTTAAATTCGAAGACTTTTGTTAACAACATTTTTATTTGATCAACTGTGAATATAAATCAATTAATGAGTTTTAAAATTCAATTGTACTTTAGATTTAAAAAGGAAATAGAAATTGATTCTACAGATGATTTGGAATCAGTTCACAATTTTAGAATTTTCGGATCTTAACGTTAAAACTTAAATTATTCCAATTGGCAAGTCTTATTAGCTAAAAAATAAAAACACGATTGAAACTTTGTAAACTATTTTTAATTTTAAACTAACTTTCAAATAATATATTCATAGTCAAAGGCTTTTATTGAATTTTAAATAGTATTTTAGTCGAAAATATTCCATTTTTAAACCATTAGATTTGAAATTTTAAAATACGTAAGCATACATGCAGTATTCAATGCTAAGAAAAAAACTAAGCTTTAAACGTTACAATTTTTATTTTTATTAAAAAAAAATGTTATTGTAAGTCAATTTGTGGAAGTTTGATTTAAAAATAACAATTAAACACCAATAATTTTTTTTTAAATTCGAGTAACTTAAAGACATATTTAGAAGTTATAAAAATAAGAAATTTTTTTAAAACTTTGAAATGATTTCCAATAATGTAAACAAAGTGCAGGGGCGTAGCGAGGGGGGGGGGCACCCCCCAACTTTTCAGAGTCGGCAATTTGTTCAAAATGAATCGGCTAATCAACAACTCTTGATTCTCAAAATCGGAGAATATTTGAGTTAATAAATGTTGACATGCATTCGGAAATCAGAATATTGTATTATTGATTAAACTAATTACAAATATTGCTTTTTTTGGAAATTGAAAGTTATAATGTTTTCGAATTTGCATTCGGATATAATTGTATAATAATAAAGTGTTCTAAAAACATTTGAATTTGATTCCAAAAACCCGCGCATACAGTGTCTGCGCAATTTAATATCGATCGTGAGATATCGAATTTTTGACATTCAACCATAATCGTTCCGATCAGTACTATTGGAGTGATCTATTTTGATTTATTTTCGGTGAAGAAAAAATCTATTAGTGTATTGTCGGAGTCGCACATAAATAATCGAGTGATATAATGTATTCCGATGATAGTATTTCGAAGGTATGTCGTAAGTCCCGTAATTGCAAATATTATCATACTTCAAGGTTCCTAACCTTAATGTTTACGAGTAAACAATGAAAACAACATGTTCCAATACTTTCTCAAGATTTCCTAATCTAAAGTTTGTTTAAATTTACAGTTCAAAACGTTATGCTTATTTATAGGTTCGAGGGAAATGTCTAAGCTGTCACGAAAAAGAATTAAATTGGAAT
>JAAAKG020140691.1:0-12046 GCA_010014905.2 Druon quercuslanigerum
AAATTCTATTCGTATAGAAATACTTTATTTTTTTCGTTAAAAGTTTCTAATTCTTTCGAGAAATCTTATATTTTTATGCTACCTGAAAACAAAAAAGTTTATGCCAGTACATGCTTTAAATTACATTTGACACATAAGCACATTTGATAGACCAAACTGTCAGTTTCTATCCATGTAGAAATCCTGTTCACTATTATCAATATATTTTCTATCAAATTATATCAAATCTTATATTACAAGACTTGTATGAAATTTTCCACTTTTTTGTCATTGCCTTCTCTGGCTTCAAATTGCTTATGAAAAACCTACACAAATAATGTATTCTGATAACGTTATTTATAAAACGATTAAACTTGCTAACTGCTTTATTAAAAACACTAAAGATATGATTATAACTGGGGCTGATAAACGGAAGTTTAAAGTTTTTGATAAATAATAACGATAGAAAGTATAAAGCGGCAATGTGACTTATCTATTCCAATACATATGTCAAAACAGATTCTGATCCCATGGGAACTTCAAAGAATATACAGAATAAAAAATCTATCTGATTCATGGTTGGAGGATATAACGTTGTTTTAGTTCTAATACTGCTGCAAAAGATCCCATTGCAAGCAATTTAAATCTAGCCAGAATTTATGATCTGCCAAAATATATAAACCAGATTTTCTAGTTAGCCCTGTAGTTTCTTCTATTTATACTCTTACTTAAATCTTAGCAAAAACTTTAGCAACATAGTCTTTGAATCCTTGCCTGCATATGAATATGCTATAAAAATTCTTGAACTTCCAAAGAACTTGCTTGTTATATAAAAATTCCCATAATGATATCATGGATTTTCTTGATGTATCACCATTATTTACTAAAATTGATTCTGAATTGCTTTTTTGATTTTCAGACGATGTTCTTTCTAAAAAATGTTTCTAAACTATGGAGTAGAGCATGTAAACCGTAGTCATCGGTGAGTTACTTTGAGGAAAAAGAGCTAACGCGAAACAAAATTTTTAGTTACATTTGTAGTCGAAATAACTGAAATTATGTATAAATTTGTAATCTAGGCTTCAAAATTTATTTATATTTACTCAAAATTAATACTAAATTTTTGTACGGAAATTTTTTTATTTCCGAAACTTTGTGCTGTGATATTTTTCGAAATTTATTGAGTTTCATTAAAGTCTTTGGAATTCTTCTAAATTTAAAATAATCCTTTAAATTTTTTTTCATGAATTCAATGCTACTTCATAAAATGGAATTTAGGATTTGTCCTTAGTTTTGTCTAATAGATCCCGAAGTCTTTTAAACTTACCTTGCAGTCTTAGGTATATTATGAAGTTATTTTGAATTCCTTTGAATTGTTCTAATTTGCTGCAAAATCATTCGCATTTTAGACAAATCCTGTTTTCCTGTTTTAGACAATTTCCTGTTTAAAAACAAAGGTTTTTACTAAAACAAAAATAGAAATACCTCTTTTCATATAAATACTATAATAAATTACAGACAGAAACGATAAAGTTAATTCATTAGTTGGACGTTTCCTTTCAATGAGTTAACTGTGTGATAACTTGGAGAGCAAACACCGTTATAGGAAAGTACTTACAACAATAAATTTTTATATAATAGATAGAAAAATCAATATAGGTGAAATAGAAATTGGATTACCTACAGAAATTAAAAAGATACTCATGTCACTTGAAAATAATGCGTCTCCTGGCAATGATGGAATTACAGGAATTATTCTTAAACATCTAACTGGCAGAGCCATGGTCATGCTAACGAAGATAATAAATGGAATACTTTTCTTTGGTTACTTCCCTGCTTTTTAGAAAACAGCAAAAACTATACCCATACCGAAGTCAGGTAAAAACAAGACATTAGTCAGGCTATAGTATTGTAGATCAATCAGTGAAATTAACAAATCACATCGCCGAACAATTTAATACAAATAAGCGTGCTGGTTTGATCATATTTGATGTAGAAAAGGCTTTTGGTACCTTGTGGCATAATGCCTTCATATATAAACTAATACCATATAATTTTCCACCTTGTCTAGTATTCCTCGTGAAATAATTTATTATAAATAGACAATTGTATTTCAAGATCCGAAATTCAATTAATTAAAGAAGGTGTACCCCAAGGATCTGTCCTTGGATGGCAATTGTATTTCCTAAATATACATTATGTAAATTGAACAAAATATGTGCATACAAGCCTCATTGCTGATGATAAAGGATTGTTTACATCATCGTATCGAATTGACGCTATTATCAATAGGTTTCAAAATTTCGCTACTACACTATTATTATATCATAAAAAGTGTAAAATAAAGCTAAATACAAATAAAACCGAATCTATTATTTTCACAGATCAAAGACCAGTTATAATTGCACAAATTGTTATTGATAATACGCCTATCAATTAGTCCACTTCTATAAAATACTTAGGGGTATTTCTAGAAAAAATGCTTACGTTTACAAAAAAATACTAATATGAAAATGTAACGAGCTATAGGACCATTTATAGCTTTATATCCGTTGCTTAATAAAAACTCCAAGTTAAGCTTCACGTGTCACGTTTCTGAAGTGTGAAGTGTATTTTCTTAGTCATGTTTCATTCTATTCTACAACTTCAGCTTAGTGACACTCTAGCTTCAATTTTCTGAGATTACGTTTAGTTTACTTTTACTTTTTCTCTAATGACTTTTTACTTACATTTTTGCTCTTGATTTTACTGTTATAGTACGTTTTTCTATATGTTATCGACTGAGTACTGCGGCTCTTCTGAGGAATCACCAGGGAAGATTCGCAACCGGCTCGCGACCTTGAGTTCAAAAACTGCGCGAGCTAGCTGTTCTTGGAATTACTGCATCGCAGTTACGACACAGAGAACGAGGCAGCCAATATACGTCGCTTGATAAAAATTATTTTTTTTGCCGTGCAGTCTCATAATAATTGGTTGAGTATGCTTCACGTTCGCTAGAATATGTGGAAGTTTACTGTTATCATATAAATTTTATCACTTTAGCGATAAGAATAAAAAATAAATTCGATAAGAATCAAATATTGGGTTAAGTTGATGCTTTATTTTTCCCAAACGAAACTCTTTCGAGGTAACCAAGATACCATATCACCGCATTCTTTATAAGCTTACAAATTAGTTTGACTTTTAAATGCAAAAAATGAGGGTCGTTTTGAATCTGTTCTTCACCGTGTTGGTGATCCTTAATTCTATTGGTGAATATCATACTCTAACATATCTCAAATTTTTAAAACTTTTTAAAGTTTTCCGTAATTATCAATTTCTGGGTCGTAACTTTCTTTCTATTCTAACTAACTCAATCAAGCAATTTCTCAAATTTAAATATATAAGCGCATTTAAACTTTCACTATTTTATTAAATTTTCGGATTAACACTCTATGAAGTCTTGTCCACGCAAGATTTCTATTACATCCTATGTGTCGGAATATCCGAAAATTTTATCAAATTCTTTTCGGACGGAAATACGATATTTTCTCATTAAAAGTTACTTTTTCCGTCTGAAAATATTGTATTTTTATGCCAAGTTTATAATTAGAATTTTATTAAATCTTATACATTCCGTACACTTATCAAATGCATTTTAGACATTCCAAATTCTACAATGTTTATTCTATTTTCGCAGAAATATCAGCAGGTATGCCGCCCAAAACAATGGACCTTCTGGCAAATTTTGGGAGGACTAACGAAAATAAGCATAATGAAGGTATCTATAGTTCAAAGAAAAATTGAAAACAGAAACATTTCAATTACAACTACTTTTTTATTGAGATTTTATAACTTTTCATAATCTTTTGAACCATTAAATACTTTAAATAAAATTTTACACGTAACCATAATTCCTTGCCCTTTCTGTCGAAATCCATCAAATTTTATAGTACAATATTTGAATAAAATATTCTAGATTTTTATAAAGATATGATAACAAGGGCTGATAAACGAAATATCACAGTTAAGAATGATTCTGTCTAGAAGTATTAATGCTTATAAATCTATAGCCTAGCAGGCGGGAGTCTTAACCATTTTTTGTAGGCCGCAGCTTCGAACAGTTGAAAATCAATTTTGTAACGTGTTTTCTCATTAGTTTTTTTATTACTATGCCCCATCACGTAGATTAACAAAAAATTAACTGTTAACGGAAATATAAATAAATTTTTTTTTCAATTAATAATTAACATCTTTGACAGTATTTGATCAACACATTCTCACATTGGCGCCCGCATTGACTAATTTTTCTTCCTGAAATATCTTGGGTTTTCGCGTTTTAGTCTATTTGACAACTTTTGAGAAGGATGTGAAAATGGCATTTTTAATAATCACATTAACTTTGCATCGACGGAATTTGGATACTTAATTGTGTATCGTTTTGGTTTTTGTGTATTTCAAAATATTTTAGGATTATTATCTAATATTATATTGGAAGCTTCTAATGTGACCCCTAAGGGTTAACATTCTTCTTGCACTTTTTTCCTATTCCTTAACACAACTTCCACACACTTACTTGGTGGTGGGAGGGGGACCTACAGTTTAAGGTGGGTTCCGAACCACCAAGAGCAACAACCTAAAGTACTTAGAGAACCTTTTTCTCTAGAGGTACCGGTCCCACGACTCTCCGGAGATGAACAACTCCCTTGCTAGGCTAGTGTTCACCGCATTGGCCACCGAGGCTCTTCCAGAGTGCAAAGCGGGAATCAAACCCGAAAGCCGACAGAGTGGGTCCAAAGCTTGCGCTTTAGCCCCCACGACCATCATCCCACTTTATTTTAGAATTATTATTTTGTATCCAAATTTTCATTCGTTTGAAATAATGAACGAGAATAAATCCAACGGCCGAATCATATTTGGGCCAAGGTTTTAACCAACTCCTAACAATTAATAATATCAAAACTATTTTCAGAACTGTACACAAAGTTAATAAATATATTAAATAAGGAAAGGATAAACATAGCCTATCAGGTCGTTTAGATTTCCATTTATAGAATCACTTGTTTTTGCGTTATGACTACTGTTTTACAAACAAGTCTTTCAATCAGAATAAGATTCAATATACATAAAGACAATATCAATGAATGGAGACGAAGTGTCTTATTCAATAGAGCACGAAAAACAATGTTTTTTTATTTTCTAAAAGAATCACATATGAGGAGTAATTTGTATTGGTTTCTATTCAATACATTTAAATAATATTCAGATAACACTTCTTATCTATATATTTTTATTTATTGCACTTTGTAATATATTTATAACTTCTAAAAGTAAACCTTTGATTATAACCTATTTTATATAAAGTCATGAATTTTTATTCATTTAATTGTGGGACATATATTTTTGGTGGACGCTCACAAAATAATCACAACAAATTTAAGTTCCTGCTGTTGTTTATAATTCCGTGAGACAATTTTTTACTTAAACGTTAATTAAGAAAGAATCATCTCATTTATTCATTTTCATTGTTTTTCATCCTATACATTAATGTTTATTTATATGCCACATTATGCATTTTTTATATTAATCTGATGATCTATTCTTTAATTTAAGTACAATTTAAAAGAATTGGAATAAACAATAATAAGCGATGTAATAGCGTAATCGATACAGTTACTGCAACTTGACAGGATATGCATTATTAACATGCGAAAAACTCAAAACATTTTAATTTCGAGCATTTTATTCAACTAAAATTATTAGCAAACTAAAAAACACCCACATTCTACTTTAATAACATTTCCATACTTTTTTATAGAAATTTCTATTAAGTCAATCTAATTATTAATTTGTGGTTTTATAAGTGATATGACGTTTGGATAAGTCTAAAGTGTTTATTAAAGCATATAATTTATATTTACTTTAACAAATTTGAAATCGATTATGTACACTAGCATGTTTTAAGAAATGCTCTAATATTTTGCAAATTATTATTGTAAATGATGCCTAAACATTTTTTTATAAATAAATTAAAATTTGTCTTTTTTCATAAAGGGATAAGTTGATGGTTCAAATGTTTGTCTGATTTTTCTTCTATTGCAGGTGATCCAGGGGCCGGACTATCTTCTTCTGATATGCAACAGCCTCCTGCCAGTTTTCTTAGGCCTTCCAGTTTGCTTTCAGATTCCAGAATTCATTCTCCGATGAGGTATTCTTCTCATGCCGAATCTTCTCTTCGTTCAAGGTCCCGCTCTCCTCCAGCCGTAAATAAAACTTTATCTACCAGGCTTCCTATTTCGAACGTACATGGCTATGGACTCGATCAACTTGAATTTATTCGTCTGATTTCCTATAAAAATCCGCAAAGGCAATTTGTACTTCGAAGATTCACTTTTTCTGCAGATAAACCAATTGAAGTGCTCGTAGGATTGCATAAGTATGCGCCTATACCACGGCAAGAAAAAATAGTATTATCAACAATAGATGGTGACGTCTTTGGAATATTGGAGAGCAATAATACTCTTATTGGAATATATACATACACTCTTGGCGTTTACTCTAAAGTACGGGCAAAAATGAACATGAAAAGCGGAAAGGTTACCCCATTGACTGTAGAGGAAATTAAGGAAACTCCAGTAGGTCAGAATCGCAAACTCTTATATGGCTATAGAGTAGAGCATGTAAACTACAGTCATGGGTGAGTTACTTTGAAATAAAACGAGTTATTGTTAAATCACATTTTTTAGTTAATGTTGTTGTTTAATAACGAGAAATATATACTACACTTATGTTTATCAGTAGTCATGGGTACCAAACAAACACTAACGTCACTTTTAGTCACATTTTTACCACATTTCTCTTTTTGTGAATAGGTCACTACATCAAACTCCCGTTTATCTGAATTAAATAAATTTTGTTCCAATTTGTACTATTTACTTAAATAATTTTAAAGAAAGATGCATTTTAAGACTTGTCCTTAGTTTTGGCTAAAGGATCATGAAGTCTTTCAAATCTACCTTGCAGTCTTAGGTATTTCATAAAGCTCTTTTGAATTCCTTTGAATTCTTCTCATTTGCTGTAACATCACTCGCATTTTAGACAATTTCTGTTTATTTTTAGATTTTTCACTTTCGGAAACATATATCGAACTGTTGCTTTCTTTTGAATTTATTTACAAAAATCGCGTTTTTTTATCGAGGTCATAGGTCTGCTGTCTAAACCACTTAAATGCTTATGCCCTCTTATGAACAATCTGTGTTTTCTATCACATTGACTCAGTTTATTTATAGAATAGGCCAGTGAGACACATGTGGTTTAGACCGCGGTCCCTTCAGATATTTATATAAATGCTGCTATCGATAACTAAATCTGAAAAAAATTTGGTTTAATACAAAAAAATTTTATAAAACCTTATGCAAATTCAGAAAAATGCAAGTCTAGTTCGTGACGCTCCTATCATGGTATTCCTTAGGGCGGACCATTTTTTGCTTCTTTTTTCTGACCATCAGCATTCTTCTGCCAGGTCCATTTCTCCTGCCGAGCCATCACTTCGTGCCGGGTCCAGTTCTTCTTATAGGTCCATGGCTATACCTACCAGGCTTCCTTCTCCTGACGGAAGAGGATATGAACTTGACCAGCTTCAGTTTATTCGCCTTATTCCTAGAAAGAATCCGAACCAGATATTTGGTCTTCAAAGATACACTTTTCCTGAGGATAAACCAATTTTATTGTACCATGGATCGAATAACTATGAACCTATACCAATCCAAGAGCTAATTGTATTAGCAACACTTGCTGGGGACGTCGTTGCAATATTGGAGAGTAGTAATGATTTTGCTGGAATATATGCATATAATAGTCGCATTAACGCCATAGGACGAGTAAAAGTAAACATACAAAGTGAAACGGTTACTCAATTAACAAAAGATGAAATAGGAGAAGTTCCAGTAGGCCGCCTTCGTCCAATCATAATGAATTTTAAAATACACCATGTTAACCACAATGCTACATGTCATCCAATGAATTAGATGAAATTTTATTTTAATGAGATGTGATCCGAAGCCATTTTAACATATTGCGAGGAACTTGTAAGTATAAATAATAATAAAAATTCAATGTGTTATGGTTTCAAAGGCTTCGAATATTTCTCGAGTCTCCCAGCTAGTCTTTTCCAGAAACAAACAAAGATAAGCTTAAGTATCACTACTTTAGTGTATGTGGAACCCCCTTAAATTGAACTTCTAAATTGTTTCTAATTTGTTTTCTATAATAATTTGAAGAGAAACAAATGTAGAAGAAGTGACTTCTGAGCAGGGTCGGCCATAGAGGAGATAGCGCCCGGTGCGAGCATAGAAAAAAACGCCTCTTCATTTATATGTATAGATTTTTTTTCGAAAATCCAGAGCGAGGCCGGCCCTGCTTCCGAGAATACATATACATTGATTTTTGAAACAGACATCGGATTGAAATATTGGTTATTTATCAATAAATTTCAAGCGTCGAAAGATCAATGTGCGATGAAAATGTGTTATTTAGGTCGAAAAAGCTGTAACGAGAGAGAGTTGACATTCACCAAACTAAAGTGCCAATAATTTTCCCTTTGATTTTAAAAGGTATTTGCACAAATGTGGGAGAAATATACAAACCGAGCGCGTAGCAGGAGGTAAATACATTATTGCGCCTTACGCGCGCTGAAACTTGCATGCGGCGCGCGTATCGTGCATTGAGAATGTGCACCCTAATCGGGCAGATTTTTTGTTTAATGATTTACCTATTCTGTTATAAATTTAACAGTTTTGATATATTATCTGTATTACATTTTTGTTTGAAAATTTATTTTTTACTCAAAAAGTTCACTGTTTGGTTGAAGCTAAACTCTTTTTGTTGAAAGTTCAGTTTGCAATAACTGAAATATTCCAAAATCTTTTTTAATTATTTCAAGAATCTACGTAAAATTTTATTAATAGAACATTAAAAACAATTAAACCAAAAACTTCAATAATTATTCGAAACTTTATTTTTTATTAAGAATTGCCGTAGCCTTTAATACCAAAAATCATAGCTCATTTAAATTGTTTAGTAGAAAATGGATTGTATTTGCAGAATAGAAGAGTTCTTCACATAATTTTACGATGAACATCTTAGTAAGCTGCTAGAACTTCTGATGAGAGGAAGAACAGTAAATTAAAAAAAAAACCTTAATCACTTTCAAGGTGACTGAATCACTATCGTCTCTCGTTGCCAAATATACAGGGTGTCTGAAAAGTCCTGGGACGTTTGGATATTCCCTCAGTTAAAACATTTTTCAAAAAAATGAAGATCATTCCTAAAGTAAATGTCAACGAGGAATTCAATGGTGACCTTCATTTTGACCTAGAAGTTGACCTTCATGGCTTTTTGAGGGTCAACTTTGTTTTTTTAAATGGAAACCCCCTTTTTACATCTGAAATCGATAAAGCGAAAAATTCTACTTTCAGGTACATATCCAAGTCATATTTAAATTGTAACGTTTAAGATCAGTTAGAGGTTATTTAAAATTATTTATACTGATCTTGGTCACAGCGTTTTGAATATTGTAAAGTCATGAGGAAATTTTTCATTAAAAGTTCCAGGTGTGCTGTTAAGAGTTCTGTTTCTCCCCAAAGAGTTATACAGTCCTATACCGTTTTTCGATACCTAAGTCAATACCTAAGGCGATGCCATAAGTCTTATGCCGTTTTTCCATACGAATATTACGAATCGAAACTAAATTTGCGTATTACGAGTACATACTTACTATCTTTCGCTAAAAGATTATTATGGCGCAAGCTAAACTTTCAAAACGAGAGAGCGTATCTGTATTAATCATACGTGGTTGGAAATATCGAGTTTGATCTTATGATCAAGTTCGTTTACTTTTTAATCACACTTTTCGTAATGAAGAAGGGTGAAATCCTGTCTCAAAATCAACAATTGAAATAACTGTAAGGCGCTTTATGAATCATGGATCTATCAAGGACCTTCAGAGAACTGGTCAACCAGAATCTGCAGGATCTGAGGAGATGCAGATGGACATAGCCTAAGCATTTGTTGAAAACCCACACCTTAGTTTACGTCGAGCTAGTGATGAGCGTGACGTTGCTCCTGAGACAGTGCGAAATATTTTAAAAAGCATTAATTTCCATCCTGACAAAGTTCATCTGGTACAAGAGCTCAATGAAGACGATCCTGATTGTCGGGTTGAATTTTCTGAAATTATGATGGACAGAATTGATGAAGATCTAATACAATATAGTATTTTCAGATGAAGCTACTTTCACTTCAAACGGTAAAGTTAACAGGAAAAATTGTATCTTAAATAACACATTGATAGGCCCTTTCTTCATCGTTGGTAATCTCATTGCCCGTGCATATGAAGAGCTTCTTAGAAACCAAATTGTACCACGAATAAGGGAGATTACAGGCAATAATTTTTAACATATTTGGTCGCAGCAGGACGAAGCAGCGGCTCATAACGGTAGGGAGGTTCGAGCATACGTGGATACTCAGTTCCCTCAAAGGTGGATTGGAAGAAGAGATGAAATCGAGTGGCCTGCTAGATCTCCTGATCTGACGCCTTTCGACTATTTTCTTTGGGGTTATTTAAAGAGCAAATTATACTCAACGCAACCCTAAAGCTTAGACGAATTGCAGAATCGGATTCTGCAACAGGCTACTTTAATTGATAGGGAGATGATTCGTAATGCCGTAACTCATTTTTACAATCGCATAGCTTTTTGTCAATTAGCTCAAGGTTTTCAGTTCGAAAAACTTCACTGAAGCGTGAGAGGCAAGGGGACTCACGCTTATGAAACACCCCGAAACGTGAGAGGCAAGGGGACTCACGATAATCAAGGACCCCAAAGGGAACAGAATTTACTACGTCCACGTCGTTGTTCCTGGGTAATGCTGAACATAAACGTAAACCAATGAATTTCTTGTTGAAATTTACTTCAGGAATCGCACTGACATCTTGGAAAACTTTGCTAATTTCAAATAACCTCTAACTGACGTTGAACGTTACAATTTATCTATGACTTGGGTACGTGCCTGAACGTAGAGTTTTCCGCTCTATCGATTGCAGATGTAAAAAAAAATGTTTCCATTTAAAAAACAAAGTTGACCTTCAAAATTCTTTGAAGATCAACTTCAAGGTCAAAATGAAAGTCACCATTGAATTCCTCGTTGAAATTTACTTCAGGAATGACCTTCACTTTTTAGAAAAATATTTTACCTGAGGAAATATCCAATCGTCCCGGGACTTTTTAGACATTGGGAGGTAGATGGAGAGGAGATGAATGACGAGGAGACAGAATGCAGATAAGGAAGTCCAAAAGTTCTAAGGCAGGAGGCTGAAGGCGGCAGAGAACGCAGCGTGGCTCTTTGGCACACAAGAGGTTAGGGAGAGGCTGAAGGGGGTAGCAAAAAGAGTATTGAGGGGGCAAGAATTCCCGAGAGGGTGATTGGAGGATTTGATTGTACCTCTGTATAAAAAAGGGGATAGAGAGAGGCAGGAAAATGATAGAGGGATTACTCTGATGAATACTGCGTACCAACTATACGCGATAGTATTGGCGGATAGGCTGCGCAAAAATGTGCGAAATCAACTCCGTGTTCCACCAACACGGCCCTACGAGTTTCGTTGCAATCATTTTGAATTAACACTTTAATAAAATTATACTAGGCTCGTTTTACATACATAGGACAGTAACGTGTCGTATTTAAAATATAAGAAAAATCTTTACAAGAAGCTAATCGTTGAAGTCGCTGATTTTATGGATAAAATATGGAATTAGGAATTATTAAAAATTGGACTCTTTCTGTTATGCTCTTTTTTGCTTATCGCTTGTTGACTCTGAACGTCTGAATCTAGATTATAGTCGAAAATAATTCTACTCAGTATTTTTTAACCACCATAGCAATCTGTGAAGATTGTCAACCGTGTTTATGTAAGAATATTTAGAAAAACTTGTATGTGCAATTTTTGACATACACTATACAATATACGGTAATATATATATATATATATATATATATATATATATATATATATATATATATATCTTTTTTA
>JAAAKG020140692.1:0-12046 GCA_010014905.2 Druon quercuslanigerum
GTGGCGCCCACAGGCCAGAGTGGTAAAAATGCGGACGATGGATTCACTTGGCTAGTATAGGGAGTTGCATAGGGCTGGAATAAACAAAACGTGCCCGTGTAGATATTGATATAATATAACGTTATTTGACAGAAAATAATACAAATATGCTCATACTTGGTGTATGTGTTTTAAAAAATCTAACATTCTTTTTCTGTTTATAGTGGCAGTCTTAGAATTGGAAATGTCTCCGAATAGGTTAACCGGCACACTTGTTAAGAATAAATATTATTGACTAAGCGTTTTGTCTCTAAAAAGTGATTTATAAATGAATTATATTAATCTAAATTTTCCCGAGACAAGGTCGAACCCAAGATCAATAATAGTTTTGCTAAAAAGTAAATATCCTTCATACAATTGTAGTGCCCATAGTGAAGAAAGGTAAAGGGAAAGAAGTTAAAGATTATAGAGAAGTGACACTAATTCCAACATTGTATAAAGTATATGTAACTGCTTTAGTGGAGAGGTTAAAGAAAGAAGTTGATGAAAAGAAGATGGAACCTTCAAATCACATAGCGTTTAGAAAAGGGATGGGGGTTATGGACTAAGAGGATTAAAAGGGAAAAAGGGGCTATGATACCAATGTTCGTTGGCCTAAAGGCGGCGATTGATTCATTAGACTGAGGCGAGATATAAAAATTTATGGTGAAAAGGGGGATAAGAGAAGGATTAAATAAGAGTTGGAAGAAGAAATGAGGAGAAAAGGTTGGGGAGGAGTTAGGATAGGGAAGGCATATATATATAAAATGGCATACGCAGACGATATAGTGCTGATGCCAGAGGATGAAGAAGGGATGGCGGGCTTAATTACAGGATTAGAGAAATACTCAGATGGAAACATGTTGAATTTAAATGTATAAAAGACAAAGATAATGAGATTTAGAAAACGAGGGAGAAGAAAGAAAGAATGGACGGGGAGATGGAAGGGAATAAAATTGGAAGAAGTAAAAAAGTTTAAATATTAGAGATATACCGTGCAAACAAATGGAGATCATAGAGCTCATATTAGGGAAAGGATAAAGAAAGCGACAGGGGTAATGAAATGGATATAGAGAATAGGAAAAAGAAGGTTACAAAAATTCGAGAAAGAGGATGTGGTCTCTCTCTCGCTTTCGATCGCTCATTCACTAGTTTTCTAACACGTCTTAAATTGTGCTACAGTAAAAAATAGAAATAAGGATATAGATATAAGAGACTCTGTAAATAGTTGTAAATAACTGCAAATAGTAAGGATAAGATCGTAGAAAATATGTAAACGGAGGTATTGTAAAAATGGAAGTCATGTAAACCCTTCAGAGACACATGATGAATAAAGAAGAAAATAAATAAATTCATATTTTTTAGTGTCAAAAGTTGTGCAAAGTCACAATTTAATCGTGCAATATTAATTTTTGCGAGCTCAGTCGTCGTTAACCTTACTTTTTGTATAAGGTGCAACTTCAGATTTCTTTATGTTTCATTTTATATTTATTTGAATCTAAAGTTAAATATTTAATGACTTATTCATTAAAACAATTTGAACGTAGGCTGATTCGACGCGAAGTCTTCTAATTATATAACTGTACATAAGAAGGTATAAATTAATCATTTCGGATTATAAATGCCGCATTAATACCCTGGAGCATGGAATGCACGGAGATATTACAATATGTGGCGTCTCTTTCTCCCCATACAACGCATTGTATGCGACTCCCTTCGTTGTTGTCGAGGTAGAATTTGAGTAATACCAATGATCCAGCTTTTCTTCTGCACTGCAGGTTGTCTATATAACTTGTAGCGAGGGGCAGCGAAGGAATCACGTCCGCTTCGGTTGTAGTCGATTAAACAAGGTAAGAGATCAATTTCTAAATGCCTTATCGAAGTAATGAATTATAGGTGTCCCCGAGTCGATCCAATAAACCACTTCATACAAAAGAAATGTTTTGGTTTGTAAAATTGGCACAGATGTAGCCTGCGGAAGCTACGACCACAATCGTTCGCCAACGATCGATACCGACGCAACCGGAAGTCATACGTCACTTCCCACGACACCAGAAGCCGATCGAGTCGGACAAATCACTTAACAAAAACTGAATGCGAAAGAAATACTGACTTTAAATTAAAATAAAAAACTACTAAATGGTCTCGAATATCACACTTGAATCAAATTGGTTCAATAATCGAAGTAACTCCACTCGCCATAACCTTGGTTAAAACTTAACCGCCAGGAAAAATGGTCCGAGCTTGCTCAACAAAGAGACATCGCGCTACTATCTGAGCATCGACTTTAACGAGAAAGGTTCGGCCCGAAACTCAAAACTGAGGGGAAATGTCAAGTAGTACAAGCATTGGGTGACGACTATTCTGTCAGCAATTAAACCCGAAGGCAACTCAAAAGAAAGACAATAACATCAAATTAATTATATTAAAATCCCACCTGCCTCGTTCGCTGAACGAAACAAATTCCAAATATGGTTGTCAAGAGTTTAGTGCCACCGGCCATGACGCATAGAATAAGTTTCTGTGTATAAATAAGAAATGTAGTTCAGCCGCCCATTTTTTACAATTGGCCGCATTGTGGCAGTGCACAACTGGTAACACACACAATGTGAATATGGAGCGATTATAGATCCCAAAAGATGTTTTAACAGTGGCATATCGGACGAGTCTACCTTGTCCGGGATTAACATTGGTCATACGTCCTAAAGGTATATGAAAGTACTCATGAGATAAGCGTTTCCTAAATTGGCCACTCACTGCTTGAGCATAACGCCTGTGAGTGACATAGTGCAGTTTCGCATGCTTTAATTTCTACAGCGAGAGTAGACAAATTTTCCGGCAGAAAGATCTCCCAGGAATTGATCGGACTCCTGAAATCCATGCAGTAATAAGTTCCACGAGAGGGTTGTCGCCGTGCAAGATAATCAGGTTTCGTTGATTATAGAGCAAAGTAGATCCCGTTGAATCGATTACCGAATGTAATCGAACGAGTTTATTTTGTTTTCAATAGCTTTTCTCTGATGAAGGGCATTTAATTTGTCCTAAGCAACAGAAAACGCAAACTAACAAATGCACTGTGGATTTCTTCGAAAATAAGGCATGAGTCAATGAAGCATGACAAAGAATGTGTTAGTGCCACAATTACAGAGTGAAAGCGACAGTGATATTCGTGTAGTGTTGATGCCTCGGAAGAAGGTCAGTATGTTTTCAATAACAAACTCGTGTCAGAAAAAAGTATGCATCGGTCAAACTTTGCAAAATCATGTTTTTTGAAGATTTCGACCAAGATATGAATCCGAGAGAGAAAAAGTTAAATTATTAATGAAAAATATTGAAATCGTGTATAATTTGGTTGGTCGAACTTCGAGATCGGTTAATTTGTTTACTTGGAAAAAAACCAAAACCAGAAAAATGCGTCAGTTTCCAATTTTGGCAATAATGCACGCAGATCCTTGAAAATGTTTGAAAATATGTATTTTTGTAAGGTGAAAGCTTGTGCAAAATTTCAACTTAATGTAGTAAATGCTTTGGCAGGAAATCTGTTTGTTGTTTCAGATTGTCTGTTTTTGCAGGGGCTATATTTTTGAAAAAAAAGTGTTTCAAAGCAATGAAAGTGTGGAATTGTAATCCCCAACTTCTGCTCTACCCAAAACAGTACTCAGATAATTTTTTTTCTGAATTAAGTTGGTCAAAATTGGCTGAAAGCAGGAAAAGGCACTTTTTTCTTATAAGCAAATAGAACTTTTTTAAATTTAGTTACAACCACAACTCAGCTCTAGTTGTAGTTTTTTGAAATTGGACTATTTTGGGATCTTTTATGTTTTTTTGAGTTAAATAAGAGCTGTTGACCTTACGTAAATTTGTTAGAGCGAATAAAGATTGAAATTTGTTAGTACAACTCTGCACAAGTTTTGGTTTTTTGAAAATTTTAAAATCATAAAATTTGTTGGTTTTTTTAACGGTTAGGTTTTTAAAATTTTTGAAAGTGGATTTAGTTTACATATATTGCTTTCATTTAACTTGTAATAATAACTTCAAGAACTATCGATACCAAATTGAGAAATTTATTAGCAATTATATCATTCTTGGCCCGTATACTTTGTGAATACGAAAAGAAAGAAATATTTTCAGTGTATTAAATGTTGTTACTATATATACTTACGAAAACGTCGTGTTTTAGTGAGAACACTTTAATTATTATTATCAAGCGTTCCTTCGTTGCTGAATGAAGTCATGAAATTCAAATTTCGATCATGTCAATGTCTCGACAGACTTAACAGAGTTTCCAACGTCAACGCTTGGACATAACTGAGAAAATGGTACAGGTTCATAAGGTTCAGTATCTCTAGATTACACCTGCGGAGGGTAGGATACGGTAATTGTACAAAAGTTGTTACTTATGACTCTGGGCCATTCCATCATCGCCTTCTCTTTTCTTGCAGTGGAGTCGAAAATTTCAGTTTTATTTCGAGTCTCAGTTAGAAAACAGAAACTTGGGACAAATCATAAGATTACCAAAATATGTTGAAACAAATTATTAAGAACTCACTGTTGGACCATAAATTGTTAATTAAAGACACATTTCTTACTAACTTAATGAAGTAAGTCGAAAACAATAAGACATTACTTAAGTAAATTTCCTCAAAACGTTGAACCTGCGTTTTTCGAACAATAAAATTTGCATTTTATACACATTTCTCGAAACATAATTTAATAGACTTTAAATCGCTAAAATACAATTCACATTCAACGAATGTGTAAGCATTACTTATATAGTTGGCAACTTTTGATGTAGTATTCATAATTAGTGTAAAAAGTTATCCCAAATTAGGAAAAAAATCGTCTTAATATGTTACTTCATTTACGAGCTTTTGTTTACATAGGACGCAATTTGAAGATGGTAACTTAATTTGAGCGCGAATGCCTCGCACGTTAAAGCTGCTACGCCCACTCCGCCGTCACGCGATTAGTTGCACGTTGTTTTGTAAAACTAAATTCAAAAAAGTTATTCTATTTGTTTATAAGAAAAAAATACCTTTTCCTGCTTTCAGCCATTTTTGACCAACATAATTTAGAAAAAAAGTATCATATTACTGTTTTGGGTGCAGCAGACGTTGGAGAGTACAATTCCACACTTTCATTGCTTTGAAACACTTTTTTTCTCAATAATACAGCCCCTGCAGAAACAGACAATCTGAAACAACAAACAGATTTCCTGCCAAAACATTTAGTATACCAGGACGAGATGGTATCAATACCATCTGGTGGAAGACGTTTCCTTCAACCCACCACCATCTGGCCCGTATTTTCACCTCATATTTGAAGTCGGGAGAGCCAGTGCCGGAATGGTTGGTGGAAGGACGCACAGTAATTCTGTCGAAAATGGGCAACTATATTACAGGCCAATCACTTATCTGAACACACTGTATAAGATATTCACAGATATCCTAAATGATAGGATTGTTCGGGCAATCGGGCCTGTGTGACAAGAAATGTATGAACAACGCGGCTCAAAGAAAGGCGTAGCAGGATGTCGGGAGAACCTGCTTATCGATAGATGTGTCTGCAAAGATGCAGCATCCTACCAGCGTGACCTATCCATGGCCTAGAGTGATTATCGGAAAGCTTTCAATTCGACCTCCCATGAACTTATCATCTGTCTTTTGGAAAGCTTACAGGTCCATCAGCAAATCCTGAGGAGCATAGAGAGATTGATGCCACTTTCGAAAACCAGATTTACTATCCTCTTTTGCCTCACATTATTCCCATTATCTCTAGCACTTCGCCATTCCCAGGGGTAACTTTGCGGCAAACCTACAAATCGAAAGCATAAGGTCACCCATTTATTGTACATAGATGATCTTAAGATTTATCCTAAAAATAAAGAGCAACTACATATAGCTCTAGGGTTTGTCGAACGATACACTAAGGAAATAGGAATGGAATTTGGGTTAGACAAATGCGCCAAGGTTTATTTGAAGCGAGGAAAACTTAATGGTCTCTGAAGATCCTGAGGGCGTCGATAGAAGCGGTATACGACACCTTTGCGCTGGAGAGATTTAGACGAACCTGGGCGTACCACAGAGCCGCATTCAGGATGTGAGATCCCTGTCCTCCCTGTCAATAAACTTATATCCCGGATTGAAATTGGATTTCTGGATTCTATCGATGTCTATTCTTATAGATATTGATGCTAATAATTCTCTAGATTGCTAATTCTACCACAAAACAAGTGAATTCTACGTATTGCCTCATAATATAGGCTTTCCTTCCGCTTTCTTCCCACCACAAGTAGTCAGGTGTATTTTTAGTCCTCAAATTTCCACTCCAAAGGTTGCCCCAGATTTCCCTAGTGTATTTAAAACGCCGAGTCTGCCTTTCAAGGAACTCAGCTTTTCTCTCATCCTTAACCCCCATGCCGCGTTTTTTGCTTAAATTCCCTTCCCTGACATTTCTCTTGATTCCCATAAATATTTCTCGAAGAGTTAGAGAATCCCAAATATTTAAAGCTGTTGACTACCTCAATTTCTATACCGTAAATCGTCCACCTCTCCTTTTTTTTCTTGCCCCCCCCCCGTCTGAATACAACTATTTTGACTTTATCTGCGTTAATCTCCAGTATGTTGTCCTTAAGGAATGTTTCTCCTCTCCTGAAAATACTGCTTAGTTCTCCTCAATCATTCGCAACAATCACTATATCAAAATTAAAAAGTGCTGGCTCGAGGGGACAATCCTTTCTTACCACCCTTCCTGTTGCGAACCTACTAATGTCCACTGATGAATTTAAAATAAAGATTTGCTCCCTGGTCTCTCTCCTTATTCTAAAACCCCTCTGACTGTCCCGCAGTTAACCTTTCTGCTCTAACCAACTATAGAGTCTGTCTGTCATTGTTCCCGCTAAAATATTCTAACCCAAATCCAACAGTGCCATTCCCCTATCATTTTTGACATCATTTTCGTCCCCTCGTGAATTATTACCAATAACTCTTTTTTCCAGATATGCGGCAGAGTTTTGATGAAGTTACCACTCAAATCGTCCTCCCTAGCCCCTTCCCGTTGTTAACCTTCTTAACTGCTGCCAGAAATTGTCGACATTCTATGTCCTTACTAGTGTGTCTACTTCCACCCATTCTTTCATTTTTTTGCCATTCTCTACCCTCATCTCTTTCTATTCGGTTTCTCCCAATAAGTTTTCCATATGCTGCCGCCAGTCATCCCTTGGGATATTTGTCCCCTTCATTTTCCCTTTGCTTCTGCATGCATTTACACCTTATCAGAATTTTCTACCACTTAATTTTGAAATTAATTTTCTATTACTTTTGTAAATTATTTTCCCCCTCCCATTTATTTACATACTTTTGAATCAGTCTTGGCCCACAGACTGACCTCACTAGTAAGAGTATATATTTTTAACCATGTTTTTTATATACATAAATGCATAAGGTAAGGTAAGGTAGATACAATTGTTATTGAAAATATTAATTGTTGATTGTTAACTAAATATATTTTTAAAGATTAGAGATTAGTTACTTATATTTTATTATGTTCAAAGAACCAAGTTTGTTCTTTGGAAGATAGCCGAATAGCGGATTAGTTAGTTCAGTTTCTTTAAAAAATCATTAATTGTTACACAAAATTCTAGTTTCTCAATTTTACTTTTGGTGCTATGACCGTTTCGAGAAGTATGGTAAACATTAGCTATTTTCTGTTTTTATTTTAGGGTTATATTTTTAGCTTTTCACGCACACACACGTATGCACACACATCCATACTATTACATTCATATTAAATTTTTAAGTGACAAATAATTACTTGTTTCAGCTGAAAAATTTTTGGAGTCTGTTGAAGTGAATCAGAAGTACCCTATACTTTTACTCCATTTAGTAGATAAGTCTGATATTGATATGACAATAAGAACCGCTGGCTCAGTTGCTTTTAAAAATTATATCAAACGGAATTGGAAAGTGGTAAGTATTTATAAGTTTATAGTGGTGCTTCATTGATAAAAATGACTATTCTAAAATTACTTGAATTCATTATTCTCAAATAAAAAAAAATATTTTGATGTTTGTAACTGTCGCAGCTTGCACTTGTTAGTCCGGGAGATATCAGTTATTTTTACTAAATGACTGTCGCGTGGCTCTTTAAAGACTAGTTATTTTCGCTGAAAAACACTCGAAGTTCCACTTGCCAGACTTGGATGGTTGTTATTATCCTGTATTGAATTGTAAGTACAGTAACCGTCAGCTGATCTGCGATCAAAGTGCGAGGTACTTTCATCAGGTTTATGCATAAGGCGCGATTACTTTTCATTGAGATGTTTGTTTTCATATGAAGCTTCGTAGAAGCGTTACTCGTAATACACTTATCGATTTAAATAAGGGACGTTCATATGTTGGCCAAGTAAACATATTTGGTATGCATTCGATTCCCTTGTTACCGTTTTTGAAAAGAGGGCTATTCATTGCAATTTTATTTGTATTTTGAAAAATTAATTTCCGATTTAACGTTAGTCATAAATATTAGTCGTAGTTTAGCTATAGTCCAAAATGTTCGAATGTTTAAAAATTTTAAATACCGTTTTTTACCTAATCAAAGTTTATGGAATTTCGGAAAGATTTGTATGTTTTTCTTCTTCTTCTTCTTTATTAATGATGTGTTCCCTAAGGTTTTACATGACTTGCATTCCTTACAATATTTCCGCTCACATATTAAACAAAAAAATTTCATCCTCAATATTACAAGTATTTAAAACTATTTACATAAAGTCTTATATCTAGTTCCTTATCTCTATTTCCTGCGATAGCGCGATTTAGGACTTGTTAGCAAACGATTGAACGAGTGAGCGATCGAAAGCGAGAGTGTAAATGCAAGCGAGAGAGAGAATGAGAACGCAAACGCATCATACTCTACTTATGCTATTACGTATCCATTACTTACAATCTTTACGCTTCTAATCGAGGAGACTTCCGTTCCCTTATTCTTTCATTTTTTTGTCCTCCAATTTGCCATTTTTCACATTCACTCTCATTCGCTCTCCTAGCACGCTCCAACACCTTCATCCATTCTTCTCCTAATCCGTCCTCCCCTAGAATCTTAACAACATTCTCTTGCTAGCTCCCTTTATCTTCCATTCGTGTCCTACATCCTTCCCATACGTGCTTCCATTTTTTCTTCTCCCATTCACATATTCTACACTTTCTCTTCTCTTCCTTTTCCCAAATACATCCTTTCTCTTATCTCGTTTCCCAATCTAAATCTTGCTATTATAATTTAAATACAGGTTCACCTATATATATATATATATATATATATATATATATGTTATATATGTTGATTTTAATATATTATATATGTATGATGTTAATGTTTTTCCCTACATGGCCTAAGATCAATATTTTTTAAATATTGATTATTACTTTTATAAGTTTTGAAAAAAATGACTCTAGTTCCGCTGTGATCCGAACCAAGGTCTTTCAGATTCCTTCTCTGCTACCCCACTGGTCTGATATTTAAAAAAAAATTTTTAAATTATCAAAGAAGTTCTGGTCTAAAGATACTCACAAATAATTTTCAGTGTGGTGAGAATAATTTTACTAAATTATTTTTTCAGCGTTATAATAAACAAATTAACGAACAAAAGATATTTTCGGGATTAGGAATGTTTTGCTGCTTGAAATCCAGAGTTTTAGTATAAAATGTGAGAGAAATAAAAGTTTGATACTATTAATTAAGGATAAATTATAGAATAATCCATTCTTCACGGAATCTACTAAGGATGTTTTTATGGTTACTCTTTGATATAATACTTTGCAAATTTACCAAAAAATATATAATTATTCAAATGATTCTCATGAACAAATTCTAAGCGTAATCTTTTTTCAACGAATACAATCAAGCTTTTACAGAATCTACTAAAAATCTCTTCTATGATTCTTTTTATAATTCTGTGCAAATTCCCAGAAATGATTAATTGTTTAAAAAAATTTATACATAAATTCTGAGCTTTGCTATTTTTCAACGAATAGGCTTAATTTTTGTCACTGAATGAACTAAGATCGTTTTTCCAGTGTCTGTTTAATATAATAATTGGAAAATTCACAAGAATTATCAATTATTTAAACAATTTTCTTAGAAAACTCTCGCTGATGACGTTTATTTATTCCGTAGGCAATTATTTCAAAATTTGTTCAGCTAATTATTAGACCCTAGAGGAAAAGAGAGGGAGAGAACATAACTCGCCATACCGCGGCGTAAGAAGGTACTCTATGAAGTGACGCCAGCCAGTTGGAAACGCGAGAGCTGCGAGTACAACGCCGGCGAAGGTCGAGGAGCGTCGCTCTTCTACCGAATTTCTACCCTCTCTACGAGACTCTCATGCAATACCCTACAGCATCCCCGTTAAAAGGGCGCGCACTGGCCCAGAACGTCTGTTGTTTGGGAGCTATGCACCAGCACCCTTACAAAAAAGTCTAAAGCTGGAAGCCAGCCCTAGGTCTCTTGAGCAATCCATTGCCGTCTCTCTTGACATAAGTACATTCTGAACAACATAATTTTCACTCAATTTTTTCCTCCCTTTCTCCTCCATTTACGGGCTAGCTGGCATGTCAGCCCGCTAGTCCTGCTGAAACAGGTGTCATTTCAGCCAACTCACTTACTAACTTTATCCTTTTACCACCGACTAACCAATTGAATTCACTGACAATATCTTTACAGGGGAGAAAGAAGTTAAAATGAAGAAAACCACCGTCAACTACATCAATTCACATCCCTCACCATCGTTCCTCCAGATCTCTCTTCCACTCGCAGTCTCTTTCTGTCTTATGAGGTGCATATATCACAACCTCTTCCACCTTCCTCACATCCCTCCGCGTGTGCTCTCCAGATGACTCTTCCTATCTTTCTGTCTTGTGAGATAGACACATCACATTCCGCTGCTTCTCTTTAGCGTCTGGCGGTGTCTAATGTATACTCCAGATTGACTCAGGATACATTTGGCTCCCTGTACCAGCTGGAACAAGGTATCCAAAAGTATGGCCCGACCGGACCGTTACCTGGCAGAGCGAAAGGAAATTCTTGACCAAAAAGAATCTACTCGAAACCAGGCGATACGCCAGCAGCCACTCTAATTAGAAGCTCAAGGTCATCACCTCTCACTAACTCTCGCGAGATTATATTACATATTTCTGTCCCTCTTCTCCTCAAGAGATAGTTCTATCTTACGAGATAGACCCTCAAATCCCGAAGATTATCTTCTGACTGATACTAGCAAATACAACTCAAAAGCAAAGAGCATATAAAAATTTAGGATTTTATTATTTTTCTACGAATAGGCTCACTTTTTTAGAATTTACTAAGAATGTCTTTCCGTTTACTATTTTTTATGGTGATTCACAAATTCCCCACAATTATTACTTATTTAAACCATTTTCATTCACAAATCCAGATTTAAGGAATTTTGCAACGAATAGGCTCAACTTTTTCACAGAATTAATTAACAATATTTTCGCGATGACTGTTTTAAATTTTGCTTTGCAAATTCCCAAAGAATGTCTTGCGACTAACATGTTCCTTCTATACATTTTGGATTTGTATTTATTTATTTAAAGTTCGTAGAACTAGGTAGCCTTACAAGGAACAGGTGATAAATATTACAATTAACATGTCTCGGTAATTGATTTAAAGATTAAAATTAAAAATAGTAATTTAACAAGAGTATAGGAATAAAATATAATACACATTACATGTGGTGTATTAACAGTAATACCGTAAATTTACGTAGGCAAATATACATATGTGTACATAAAAGTAAATACATTCATGTGCATGCTTATGTATATATATATATATTTAAACTATTTGTCATAAGGACAACCGCAGGACTTCGCCGGGATCGGGTGCTAATCTGAAAATTTGCACCTGATCCCAGCGAAATCGTGGTAAAATAGATATATGTGTGTATATATATATATAGTTGAAAAAAAGAATATATACATATATATATATATATATATATATATATATATAT
>JAAAKG020140693.1:0-12046 GCA_010014905.2 Druon quercuslanigerum
TAGACCCACTTTACACTGGATGCATATTTTTGCTTTGAATCGCAAAAAATAACATTGAAAAAAATTAAATTTATGAAAAACGACTCACATTGTAGAAAAATGTTTGATAACCAAATTGTTTTTTTTTCTGTTTACATTGTTTTCATTTGTTCATCCACAAAAATTTGGTTTGCCTTATAGTTAAGTTTTTTATAAATTTAGACAACAAAGGAATTTGAATAAAAAGTTAAAACCTAATTTAGTTTATTCACTAATTATTTAATAATTCAGATATTGTTTGTTGTATTTCGAATATCGAAACATGTTTCTCATATAAACAAGTTAAATTTTTTTTAAATATCTGAACGAAAAAAGAACCACTTCTAATTACCATATTTAACGGACGTTTTAAAAAAATTACATTTTCGAGTTTCTATATCGAAGTATTTCAAGAAATAGATTTGAAAATTTACGTAATTGAAAACCTCTCTGTATGTGTAAGAAAAATATTTTGTTGAATCAACTTAAATGTTGATTAGTCAATAATAAATTTGGCTGCATAAATAGTAACAAAACATTTTTCTTAGCCTATACACTTATGTCGATAAGTTTTCTTATCATAGATGTTTTAAGGGTCCGATTACACAAAAATCGTGAAGCATCTGTGATCGTAAAACTTGTTATGAAGAGATTTAGTTCTCGAGGGAGAAAAATGCAGCTTTCAATCCGGGAACTCTTCTTCTGGTAGACTTCCATCAAAGTTTCGCGCATGATATCGAAGTTCACGTTCTTTTTGCACTGTGCCGTGGGGATACGAAGCATTTATAGCTTCTCAAATGCACTCCAATGGAAATTTCAACGTGGTTTTGTCGGCCACGCCAAGCTGCGAGGCGATGGAACTTTATCGAACGCAAATGCTGCCGAGATTCCCGCAGCATCTTGAAATTGTTTCCCTCGTGAATATAAACACAGCGTCGAGACGCGCTGTACTGTAATACGCTGCATGAACTGCTGCACCCGATGGGCGAGATAAGCAGCCGCAGTCCCGAGAACTGTAAACTGCAGGAAGTATTTTTTGCGGTTAAAGTCAGAGTAAATTTAAATTACTCCTGTGGGCGTATAAGAGTGCACAATATTATATTATGACTTCGCTTGAAAAGATCCCTACAAAGACGAAAAATTGCATGATATAAAAATGAAATGAAAATGAAAGTTTTATTCTTGATGCATTCATATTTTCAATGATTATTCCTGAAAAAATAATGAATTTATGAAACGGTACTAGCTTACTGTGGTAGGTAAATTTTATATTAAAGCACCCATATAGGAACAATTTCTCGTAAAACTGAATCGAAAATTGCGAGTGCTCAAAAAGATTCTATAAACGCCAATATATGGGCGCGAAGATGTTGAATTTTAATAAAGAAATTCATCACAATTTATAATTCAAAATGCGTCGATTGGCACACCTAGCTCAAATAATAATTGAGCTCGTCTCTGCATGTAAAATTTAAGCCAGCATTTCCGACAATAAACGTCCATTTTGCTTGCAAATTATCAACTGTGGAAAAATAGTGTTTATTATAAAAATGTGTATTTCGGCTGTTATTTTTAGAACTGAACAAAATATCCCCCGTTCAGTTAATATCATAAAAGATATTGCAGAAAGTGTTTTCGTCCACTTTTTACCTATATATGCTGTTGTGCATTAAATATATATTAATCGGTGGCAGTGCTGCCAGACGCACTTTAATTATCGTACAGTTTCGGTAATGTTGAGTAATGTACGACTTTTGATTACCATACAAAAAAGAAAGATAATTGTACGGAAATTTCGATTGAGTAGTATCTTACTTTTTTATGATAAATTTAATGATAGGGCTTGCACAATACCTCGATTGTCTCGCAAGAACAAATAATTATTACATTTCACAGGTCTTTAATACCTATTTTTAAGTTCTCTTTTATAAAACATTCGAATCTCCCGCCATATTTCACTAAAAATCCCAACTTGCTGAATTTTATTCAGCACAATGACTTTTTTATGTCGCCAATGCTATTCGACCAATCTGGCAAACCTGATCGGAAGGCCAATATATTCTGGTAGTTCTTATTCGTCCTATATTAAAATAACGAAATGCAGAAGAGAAACCTCGTTGCATATGACGTCATTCGGCAGTGAGTATCCTACTTTAAATGGAGATTTTCGGACATGATTATAATCATGTGATTTTCCTCTCATTGTACCCTTCTATTGAGAATCTTAATTTTTCTAACCTAGTTTTTAACTTACTTTATTTATACTGCTAGTTATTTCAACCGCGGTTTTATTATTTATTTTGTGAATAACACATCTTCTCAACTTCAATTTTCTATCGAAAATAATAATTTTATTAAGTCTAAATGGCAATTATTAAGTTTTAAATATATCTATCATTGATATGGAAACAGTATTTCATCGTATCGCTGTGGCAATTAATACTATTTCTCGACTATATCTTAGATTGCAAACGAACTCTTGTAAAAATATATAATAATAATTATAAATTTTATAACCAATAGTTTCTCCGTGTACGACAATATTGTTGCAAACTGTCATGGTTTTGAATTCTGTTACGTGTAGGAAAACAGTCTGATGAGGAAATCAGTGCGATTCCTGAAAATTATTGTAGATATTCTGAATGAAACAGTATGAAAAAAGTTGTAGTAAATAAGGTCTTTTCTTATAAATACCAATGTGTTTTTTACCAGGTGTTAAATCAAGAATAAATATATCGTACATTTCTTTGCGTTGCATATAGATGCTTTAATTATAAAGATCGTATCTATTGGAGCTTGTCGGACACATACTTTAATAAGCTTTTTAACAGTTTAAAAAAAAGTTTCTTGCTTCTTTTTGAAGTAGCAGTCGCATTTCAAATATAATTTTCGACGATTGTGTATATCCTAGAATTTTCTCTAAATTAAAGTGATATAACATATCACATAACATGCTTATCTCATCAGGTCCTTGACAAGTTTCAATGGATTCTCGTTCTTCATACCTGCGATCAACGGTTATTACAGATCATTTATTGGTATCGACAAAACTTAGAGCCAGACATTTTTCTCCACAAATTTGCAGGACATTCCATAATAAATTGGAATAAGATAAAAACGATACTGGTGTCGATTATACCAATCGTCCACCGAGCCTTACGAAGTTAGGCTAAAAACAGACTTTTCGGCTAACTTTTAAAGTTGGACTAAAATTATTGAAAATTCTAACGAAAATTCGACTATGGGCCAGCTATCTCCCAAATGCCTAGGAATTCATCTAAAAGCCTATGGCATACATGACCATTAAAAATTTTCAGTATGATCAGCGAAAGTACTATTAAAAATTACTGCGGATTTTGAAACGTGATAACTCGTTTCGAAAAGGAGCATGAAACTTTTTTTTAATCCGTTAGAAAGAATTTTGAATTACGTGATGAGTGAGCTCTAATATACATATCTTCTTATCTTTTGAAGATATATTAACACGTGAAAACGTTTTAAAAAAAAAACAAGAATTTCTCGAATTATGTACCTCAACTTCAACTTGTGACATGATCTAGGAAACTTGTAGCAACATTCTCAAATGTATCTCGTATAGTTTTTAAAGTCTTATCTATAATTTAAGTCGATAAAGCTTAAAAAATCTCTATGGGTTCTCGAGATACGTTTAAAAATATCCAAGCGTATCTGCGTCGAATTTAAGTCGCTTTAGCAGCGAGTCTGGCCGTCTGCGGCGATCGCCGACAATTTAAAACATTTAAAATTCAGCAACTTTATTAACAATGATATTGTAAGCCTAGATACGGCACCTTCCTAGCGAGTCTAGAATACTTTCCAAGAACTAACAAATGACAGGGTTTAAAAGAGATATAGAGATATCTCCATCTCCTTTTAGCCACTGAAATTTGTCTAGTTCTTGAAAATTATTATAGGTTCGATAGTGACTTGCCGCATCCATACAATAGGAGTATATAATACCTTTGATTTTGTATAGTACTTTCGCTTATCTTACTGAAAATTTCCGACGCTAGTATATAATATGTATGCAAAGCAGCGGAAGAGACTGCTGTAACACTTGGCCTTGACTTTAATATCAGGGGAAGTTAAATGCAAAAAATATTTTCCTTCTCGAGTATTCTTTCCTGAAGACCCTATTCAATAAAGAACAAGAGTAAGACTTCTGTAAAGAGCTTCTCGAGAAGAGGATGCACTTCATCTTCCACAGAAGAGTTTCATTTTGGCGTGTCAAGACGGTGTCATTTCAACCTTATCATACCGTCGCAACGTTTCAAACCAAGACATCTCCGATTGTAGCTGCGGTGCGTGTCATGCACACCCCGAGCACCTAGGACCCATCTGTACAATCTAGCTGTTCAACTAAAGCGGGAACGACGCACATCCAAAGGCACAATGCGGCACTAAGAGTACTTTATTACCATCTCAGTCACTCTTACGGCATTAGCCTTAAGGCGCTACAAACGACTGTCAAATTCGCTAGGGGCAAGCTAAATCTAAACGGTTGATTTGCTGAACGACATATTGCAAGCACATAATCTAAAGGCAATCATACTGGTCGGTTCAGCTCGCTTTTCCCGAAAATATCCTTTTTGTTGTTTTTTGTGATTGAAAAGTGAGTGTATTTTCTCGCTTAAAAGTCGCGCGCGAGCTATACAGAAACACGATTATTATAGTGGAAGGATCGAAAAGCAGGAGACTCCTCCGGAAAGCGAGCTGAACCGACCGGTATAATTGCCTTTAGATTATATGCTTAAAATATGGCGTTCAGCAACTCAATCGATCAGATTTAGTTTCCTAATAGCAAATTTAAAGGCCGTTTGAAGCCCCTTAATGCCGCTCCGCTAAATGCTCCTATGGAAATAGGGCCAATTGTCTATAATGACAAGCGCCACATGATACTGGAACTTCATATTTTCACCAACTGTTTTTGTCGCGTATACGAGGCCTGACATAGTTCTGCTTGACTTCGAGAAACGAACCGTGTTCGTTATCGAATTTTCAGCACCAGCCGATAAAACAGGCAAGAACTATTCTGTAAAGCTAGTCGTCCCGATCATCGAACCTCATGGAAGTGATAAGCTTTCACTGTTTACTAGCCTGACAAGCATTCCTGCGTGTCAACGTAATGCTATGGCCCTTGTGAAGAAACTGAGTTCGTGCTTGCGTATCTGCGTGTCCTCAGAGTACGCGATACTTTTATAAAGTTAATTATAAAATATTCTATCGCAAAATCTTATCACTTACGAGCCCTTCAATCGCCCCTGACGAATAAAAGTAAAATCTAGACCTAAAGTGGAAAAATATTATTGAAGCTAACCAATAGGGTAAGTCGTGTGTATAGGAAAAATTTGGATAAGGATTCGATTTTAGGATACCAAAAGCCTTCGAGGTCATGTTGTAATAAGGGGGCACATGTAATTAGGTACTAATTAATTTCTCAAATTAAAATATAATCTTTTATATACTTAGTTTTTTCTATTTGTAAAATTTAATGAATTATATTTAGGAAGTCCAAAGTGGGTTTATGCCAGGAAGGTAATGTACGGATCAAATATTCAGCTTAAGGCAAATCACAGAAAAAGTTTATGAGTAGAAAATAAAGTTTTCTGTGAATTTGTTGACCTAGAAAAAGCTAGAGAAGTATGGCAGGACAGAAAAGTATCGCGGCAAATAATTAAAAAAAAGAGTGTCAGTAGAGTGAATGACGCTTAAAACAAAAGACCTTGGATAATAATGGAGTCAAGTGGGGAACCTCACATGACGACTTTGTGAGGATCTTCATTTGGTGCGATTGCTAGAGAAATTGATCAGCAACCTGGATCGGAGCAGTGTTACGGATCTAACGTGTTATTTAAATAAATAACACAAGAATTCTAGATCAATCTGAAAATTCACCTCAGAGGTCCGGGGTTCGATACCTGAGCCGGTACCTCTGGAAATTTTTCTATGTACCTTTACCGAGGTTTTGGTGGTTCGGAACCCACCTTAAGCTTTAAGTCCCCCCAAAATGCACTTGACTGCAATCCAGTCCGTCATTGATGGAGTAAAATACAGGCTTTGTCCAATATGTTAGGGGCACACTGCTCTCATCAGATCACTTGATTACATTATAAAAATTCGTCCGTGACTGATGATATATACCGGGACATCCCCGTGCAAACTATCCTAAAAATATAAAAATCCATCTCTAAAACCAAAAATACCATCGACATGTTGGCCAGTAACCATCTTAAGCCTGTGACAAGATTTTTATAATAATAATATCTCTAAGAGATGGTAGCTCTAAGAGATGGTACCTCTAAGAGATGGTAGCTCTAAGAAAGCATCCAGGGGTGACTGTTGTCACCTCCAAGGCTCGCGGCCGGTCGTAATTGAATACCTACATCATCATCGTAGGACGTTTCAAGCATCGTATTAGATTAACTAATAACATCCTCATTTCATCAGTCACTTGACTTAGTCCGTAGCTGTGATGTATTTCTCATTCCTAAGATAAATATTTTCGATTTAAAGTAAAAATATATATCTTGAGACAATATCATGTAATTTGGTAAGAACCTGCGAAATTTATAACTCGATGATAATACAAAAGGCTCCCAAGGCCTCTGCAGGTAATCGCTAATCAGCTTTAAATTTTACGAAATGCTTATATTATTGATCTTCATGGTATTTTTTTATATAATTAAACCTGTTTAACTGCAAAAATTATGTTCTTTGGAAGGCGAATCTAAAAATGTTGTCCATTTTTTTGCCATGTCCAGCACTTCGCTAGATGATTGTAGAGAATCACAGTTTTAATATTTTTATGGAAAATTGTATATTGTTATAGGTTTTCAGAGAGGCAGATTAGAAAGCTTTAATTTTAAAATTATTTATTACAAACTTGCAAGATTTATTGTGTATAACATTTTAAGACTTAGCAGATGTCAACTGTTGGGTACCAACCTATCTGAAAGTGGCAGGCCCTGTTATTCTAGGGGGTTTTCACTTCTAAAATAATTTAAATCTAACGCTCATAAAATCATTAAAAATTGTAATTAGCGATTAAGGGTTCCAGATCTCTCACTGTGATCAGATGGATTTCATATGATCTTTCGCGGTCAAGGTTCCCGAAGTCAATAGCCGTTCTCTGCCAGTAGCAATAAAACCAATCCATTAATTATCCTTTTGTTTCTCAAGACAAGTCTTCCTGTTCTTGCCCTGGAACAGCTACACCCATAAATGCATGAAAAGTATGTATATCTGCAATGTCTAGCTGATGAGAAGAAACCAGACACTATGGTCTTGAAGATATATTGCATACATTCAAGAAAAAATTAAGATCAAATATTTTTACCTGTTGTATGCCTTCTTAGAGCTACCATCTAATACCTCTGCTTCTGCCTCTGGCTGAATCGAGCCATCTGCTTCTGGAAGCTGTGGTGATATTGGATTAGCATGAGGTTACGCATAAACATCAATAACGTGATTATATTGTATTGCTTCACCAGTCGGCACTTGATCTTGCGTTGCAGCTTCCTGTAGCTGATATTCGTGACCGACAGTTTGATATAAGGGTCACTTTCGCATTGCGGCGGAGAGGTGAACAAACTTTCACCTCAAAACGTAGATAGTGAGGTTCTTTATCCGGATTACAGTATTGGTAACGATTGTACTACATTTATGAATAAATCTGAAACATAATTTGCGTAGGGATTTTCTTATATGTCACTCATGGCGCCAAATCCATATAAGATGGTGAAAGTCTCCTCTAAAGACTTCTTTTCGTATCCGCTAATAAGTTTTAATTTTTAATTGTGCTTATTACTGTATAATACATATTAAAACTATCATTCAATTTGAGTCTATCTACTGACAGCGTCGTTTATGCGAGACTATTCTCACAGAGTACTGACACATACAAAACGCTGTTAGCAGATGGTTTAGTATTTCTTTATTTTGTATAAGACAGTATACGTTAACTTCCAAAAACTTCTCGGATGTATCCTATTAAAAATATTTGTTTAAACCGTTATTACTCACAAATAACTTTCTGCTTGGAATATGTGTTTATAAAATCTTTTTTTGGAATATAAATTATTTACAGCTTCAAGTTCAAAAATGACTTCTTGTCAGAAAAAAACATTATATCCAGGAAACAAGAACAGATTACATGTAAAGTATTTGAAACGGAAAATTAAGAATTCCGATACACGCGAATTTTAATTATTTCAATCGGCGACCACACAGCCAACACGAATTCAGTTAAATCTCGTTGAATTATTTTTAATTCGATCATCTACTGGGCTGAGTTGTCTGCACTATCATAATCTCAGCCGACAAATATAATCCAACGAATGTTTTCTGGATTGGTTGGTTCAATCAATCAATAAATTCTATGATTCCGGTTTTTTTTCAGATACATTTTTCGGCACAAATTATAACTCATATGACAAATCTTGGCATTTAACAAAAGAGTAAAATGGTTTATCAGAGTTTTTCATAGTAATTTCATTAAATTAATGGTAGAAATAAATGTGTTGCAAATGCAGCAAAATAATTTTTTTTTTTAATAAGAAAGAACTTCTGAGATATTTTCATTCTCTATTGAAGTAAGAAAAGCTTACCTTCAAAAACCTCACCAATTTTTCAATACAATTAATCAAACATTTAACCATTTGAGTTTAGGTTTCGTCCCCATATCGACTGTCAGCATGAATTGTAAAGTAAATTGGTAATTGAAAGAATGGAGCATTTGAATTCTAGCAATTGAATGGACGAAATTCACTTTGAAAATTAGCTTACATACAGTTACACAGTTTTGAGCAAAAATGAAAATATGACTCCAAAAATAAGTAGAACAATTATTCCAACTTCAAATGATGTTAGCAATTGAAAATAATTCTCTGTCCAACTTTAGATGACAATAATTATTGTAATTATTATTTTTCTGATATCTTTTTTAGTTCAACTCCTTCGAAATTAAAAATATTGAGTTTATTATTTTATCATGTGTTATATTGTATCATATTATTAGTTTCAGCAAGTGATTGATTCAGAATCATAAACAAAAAAAATTCACTTTCAAAAATGCAGCCCCAAAAAAATCGCTTTTATATTAAAAATTTCTACCAAGTCTGCCCAGTCGGTACCTTATATGCAGAAAATTTGCACGGAGTGAATATTAGCATGCAGTTTTATTGTTCATTCCGAAGCTATTTTCATGGAAACTCCGATTATATTCCACACAAAACAGCCAATATTTTGATTTTATTGTCCTTAATTGTTTACATGAATTTTAATTTATATATTTTACCAAATAATGTAAAATATATATTATCTTCAGAAATGTCTGCAGCCATACTGGCGAATAAGAAAATTTGAAAAACCTCAAAATTCAAATATTATGCCAAGAAATAAATTTAAAACAATGGTTATTGTTAACTTTTTAAATACTTATATGACTTGCTGCCATTCAACAACAATCTAAAACATTTTAAGTACAAAAAAATGTATACGCCAAAAAGCCAAGGGCTTATAAAAACTTTAATTGCTATATTTTACAAAATATTATCAAACGGATAGTATCTTTAGAGCAACTTATACACTGTATGCAGTGATTTACACATGCATTGATTTAAAAGATTATATAGATTATATAGTATTATTAAGCAAAGAATTCCACTTCGAGTGAAACTCTTGTCAATAAGCAAACGAAAATGATAGTAGTTCAGAACTTATTTCAGTTTAATCTAAATGAAAAATTAAAAATCATACTAAAGAAACCAAAAAGTTAAGATTTGGATATAAATTGTGGCAAGTCACAGCACTGTTATCTTATGTGATTTTATTTTCTTTACACAATTATAGAAATATTGTATCAAAACATTATTTTCTCTCTAGTTCTCCTAATGTGAAGACCATTTTGTAAAAATGTTGTAACTGGTGATCAAAATTTAATAATAAAATACATAATTTTAAAGGAGCTAAAAATAGACGATTCAAGAAGACAGTAAACAGCTGAAAATTTATTTACATATACTCTTTACAAACCATTTATCTGATGGGAAGCAGAAATACAATTATTCATAATATTTTTCTAATCAGGTGGTAAAAAATATTTATAAGATATGAAAATATAAAAATTTTTACATCTTAATTTCATCACAAATATTTTGAAAAAAAATTAATTTTTTATTTCCAATTATATAGTGAGTAGTTTATTACTAGTTAGTATAAATGTAGTAATATATTCACATATATATTGCATTAGCTTATATTTCTGATAAATTTTCAACTCGAACAAAGCAATGATTCACATTAGGGCTCGGGCCTAATACCGGATGACTAACGATGTAATTGGTAAAAAACAAATTTTATTATTTTTAATGCTCAATATTATTTTTGAACTTCCTCTTTCTGATGATACACTGGATTTCAACTAGTTCTGAAACTGATCCGAAATTAGAACATGGATCTAAATGTGGATCAAAATTATACCTGCGCATAAAATATTCTCAAACTAATAAAAATATTTTTTGAAATTGGACATTTTGTATTTTGCATACTAAGGGTCGAACCTAACATTTTCTACAAAAGAAATTGTTTTATTGTTATTTATTTTCCCTAATTCCGGACAAAAAATATTTTTAATGTGATGCTGTGTATTTACTGTAATACTGTATATGGAAAACTGCATATGTACTTGTCATGTAATTACATATTTCTGCATGATATTCTCATTGTTAGAAGGAATTCATATGGTCAAATGAGAACCCTAAACGCAATTCTTATATAGTAACGAGATACTCTTAAACACAGCAACTTGTAGTGGCAATTCGACGCACAAACCCTATTAATATGGATACTAGGGTGTTCCAAAAATGCATGCGGAAATTTTTTTTCCCGTTAAAGGGCAACTTCCCCTCCCTCCCACACTTCATTAAAAATCCAAAACATAAATAAGCTATTTTTAAAATTTTTAATTTTACAGGTGCCGGTTTTGACTTGAAATTTCCCATTTCAGTAAAAATCCAAAAAATAAATAAGCTATTTTTTAAAATTGTAATTTTACAGGTGCCGGTTTTGACTTAAAGTTTCCCCATGTTTTCATGGGGAAAAGTCACATTTTTGAGTTTTTGGAATAAATTTTTAGGGATTAGGTAAATGTGACGGGAAAGTATAGAGGTTTTATTGAGTTATACAACGAAGAATTTCATGTACTTGGCACCCAATTATTTAAAAAAATGGAATTGTTTTAAATAATTTGTTTACTTAAAATTATCAATATTTCTTTATCAGAATATTTATCAATATTGTTTTATTAATTTTTAATTGTTAAACAAATTCCATTTGTTTAAAGAATTTAAAAAAAATTTCTTCCATAAAAATGATTAATGTTCATCTAGTGGAATACTTAACATTGGTTAATCCATTTTTAATTATATAAACAATTTTCATTTGCGTAAAAAATGTATTACAATTTATTTGAACTTTTCAGAAAAATTTAAATATTTTGCGGAAAAATTTTTGCGTAAACAAATTAAATGTCGCTTAAAATAAATAATAATTTATTGTCTGTACAATCAGAAACTAATAATTAACTGGCAGTTAGACGAATTTTTAGAGAAAAAAACAAATGGAATTTATTTAAATAAGCCAATAGGAATAATTTTGAGGAAAAAACGAATATTTAAAAACAAATTATTCAAAGAAATTCCATTTGTTTAAATATTTGAGCATTAATTAACCAATGTTGATAAATATTGCACTAGACCAATACAAATAATTTTAAGTAAAAAAATCTGCCCGATGCGCGGGCACACTCTCATCGCGTGATGCGCGCGCAGCTCGCTTCGCTCGCAAGCTTGAGCGCGCCTATAGCGCATATGTTGGATCTTGCGCTTCGCGCTCGATAATGTATTAACCTCGCGCTTCGCGCTCGGATATTTATGCTTTGTGCCCGGAATGTTTTCCCAATTATGTATTTTATAATTTATGCAGAATTGATTGATACTTTGTCAAAAACCTC
>JAAAKG020140694.1:0-12046 GCA_010014905.2 Druon quercuslanigerum
GATCAATCTCTCTAGCAATCACCCCAAGTGAAGATCCTCACAAAGTCGTCATGTGAGGTTCCCCACTTGCGTCCATTATTATCCAAGGTCTTTGTTTCAGGCTTCATTCACTCTACTGTCACTCTTCTTGTTAACTATTTTTCGCCATACTTTATATCCTAAATAAAAAAAGTTCTTTTACTATTCATTGAATGAGTCATCAATTGCTGAAAATAATATTTTCTTTTTAAGATTTACGCAGAAGACATTGCTTAGCAAATGGTTTTTCTTTTCGAAGTACTAAATATCCCGAAAAAATAAATTTTCCTTATTATTATGCCTTACAGGGTGAAACAATTGTTAAAATAAATAATAATTGCTTAAGCAAGTCAGACATATTTAAAAATTACTTAGAAACACGCTACTTATCGATTAAAAGTTATTTATGTGGAAAAAAATAAGAAAAATACCGTCTACCTTGAAATTGGCAGAAAACTACATTGTAATTGCACATAAGTTGTTTATTTTCTGATAGCATACATTAATTGAAATTGAATTAATATGTTTCGATAATGCCAGTTTATCTAACTGGCCGCAATCTCATAACAACGACTGGGTTTATTTCTTCCGGATAATCTCGCGGATAATTCGAGTCACTCCGGGGAGTCTGCCGACTGAATTTTAAGAAAGGTCACTCTTATTTAAGTAATATTGTTCTCATGCTTCTTGATTATTAAACAAAATATGAATATTCGATCCAAAACCAGCTCTGCTTGCTTCGACATATGGTTACTTTGATAGGTTATGCAAAAAATTATACAAAAATATTGAACCGTGCACACGAGGCCTCCGCATACGAACTCATAACGCCCAACAATCGCGTGCAAACTGACGTTTAGAGGCGGCTCGTGGCGGTACTTACTCAAGTGCTTCGCTAACTGACATAGGTAGAAACGTACTTGTGTGCGTCACCGCTCGGACCGCAGCAGCAGGTAGGTTGCACGCGATTTGTTGGCGTTACCTGTTCGCTCGCGGAGGGCACGTCCGTAAGACGTCTCCAGCGCACTGCAACGGATTTTCATCTGTGAACATCGGCGGAGTTAAAATGATCAAATGACTCGAATTGTTTAAACCGAACGAATATTATTTCTTGGTTATCATCCGAAAAAAGTAAAAAATAAATAAATTTTGAAATCGGTTAATATCTTTTGTTCCCTTTTTTGATTTGAAAATTCCAAAAATCTTCCCTATTGCTTCGGAAATTATGGGAATTTTTTTTCATACACAGTTTTTGCTAGTGAATAATAATAAAAAAAATTATAAATTAAAAAAATATATTCTGCGCAATTTAGAATGTTTCGAAAATGGCCAAAAAACATGAATTTTTGGATTGAGTCCTATGCACACGTTTTAAAAAATGTTGAATGTGTCGAACCTGAAATTTCTTCAGCTTTGATAAACATTTTTGAGCTATTTTGGCAACTTGCTTAGACCAAGCTTTTAGACGCAAAAAATTATAGTGCTATTACGGAAAAACAATATTTTGTAGAAATAAGCTAATGGAATCATTTTATATACACCCCTTCCCCTATGGTGGGGTTTGATGATGCATGGGGAGAAATTTGTCAATGGTATCCCGTTTTTCAGCGAATACGTAGTAAACAGTTCAGAAAACAATTTTTTAGATTTATTTTGGGACATATAACTCTTTACTAGCTATTCGCTGAAAATGCGGGATACCATTGACAAATGTCTCTCCTTGCATTAACAACCTCCCCGCCATAGGGGTGGGGGGATGTATATTAAATGATTCCATCAGCTTAGTCCTACAAAAATATCGTTTTTCAGTAATAGCACCATAATTTTTTTCATCCGAAAGCTTGTTCTGAGCAAGTTGTCAAAAAAGCTCAAAAATACGTAAAATTGACCATTTTTGGACGCTAGAAACATCATCAAACAAATTTTTTTCGAAAAAACAAACTTATACTGGTTATCGTCACTGCATTAGTTATTGTCAGATGGCCCAGTATTTTTTGTATTACAATATTCGCTCTTGCCGCGTGTGATAAAACTTGTGATTTTAGGTCAGTTTTAATATTCTTCAATCTAATTAGTATATTTTTCTCATGTTAACTTGGTTATGTGCATGACGATAACTAACACACTTGCATAATTTGAATTTGAATCGCGAATAAAAATTGACTCCAATCAAATATCATATTAAATAATCAAAATTTAGTTTTTCTCTATCTACTTTAATCGGTTAAGACCTTTGTGATCATAAAAATGAGGTTTTAAACACAATTATAGGCATTTTTAATTTGCAATTTAGCTTAAGGTGACGATTACTAGTGAATTTACCTTATGATGTTTTCTTCATTGTAGCTAAAGAAATTTCAGATTCGACATATTCAACTTTTTCAAAAATGTGTACATAAGTCTCAATCCAAGAAAGCATGTTTTTTTGCCATTTTTGAAAAATTCTGAATTGAGCAAAAAAAATGTTTTTTTATTTATAATTTTTTATTATTATTCACTATTATTATTTATTCTATACATCACCTTACGGGGAAGTTGTCATCGTCTTTAGCTCCTCTAGAGGCAGTAGGAATTAATTTATTTAGAATTGTTCAAAAATCAATGACAGAAGCTATCAGAATAGAAGGTTAGCATTAAAGTTAAGAAAAGACACCGTGTTTACACTCAGCAATCGTATAAATTCGACAATAACCATTTTTCAAACATTTTAGTCACCACGTCCTAAGTTTAAATACTAGAATTGGCTACTTTAATGTTTTTTAATTTATTTCTTGAGTTTAAAAAGAAACCGTTACCTGATAATTTATAAGAAACACTTGATTCGGATTCAGCGACAACAAAAATAAAAAAGCACCTGCTTTCTAGGGGTTTAGTCACTTCAGTTTGAGCTTCAACACCAAAATGGGTTCTTTTATTGTTGCGAGTGGAAAAACTTCGGAAATGCCTTGAATCATGCTAAAGCCAGTAAATTTTTTACTAAGCCTATCTATTCACATAATACTAGCCAGATACTAACCGGAATACTAGACAGTTTTACGGTTTTAATTTGGACAGATATTCTGGAAGTGCAGTGAACGTATAATAAATTTATATTCATTACCATTTTTATATTGAATCTATATATTATATTTATAAAATATTCCATAAAATCAAATTTTAACATTAATAGCTCAGTAATTGATATGAATGAAACATTGATAGCTAAGTGTTTTAAATCGACGAGACAAAGTTACGTCAAGATAATATAAAGTTGCATAAAAATTTTGACACCTGGCGTATGTTCAAGATTTGCGGAAACTCACTTTTTATTTTTTGGTGTACACAAACCTTTTTTACATTTTTAATTTACTGTAACATCTATATATTTCACTTTTAATAATTAAAAAATCGCATTATTCAATTGTTAACTGTTTTTTATAAAAATACTATGATCTGCCTAGAAACTAGTCGAACCGAGCGATACATCCTGATGCAGCTTCTTGGCAGGAAGTCTGTGGCAGGTCAATGTCGACTTACGGCGAACTAGAGAGAAACAGTACAGTCGATCGAAATTTTTTTCACGCTGGGATTTGAGACATATTTTGACGTTAAAAACGAACGGTGATCTGAATTTTACACGACCCCAAAACTATGAAGGTACACTTTTTTCTAAAGTTTTTTTTCGCCAAATGAATTTTTAGGTGGTTTTTGAGGTTAGGGATAAACTGAGACCTGATGGAGTAAACGGAAGCTACATTCAAATTTATCGACCCCAAAAAGATAGAAGTATGGTTAACTATTGATGCTTTCAGTCCTTTTTTTAAAGGTCAAATACTAAAATAAAAAGTCTACATATAAAGACCATTTTTCTTAAATTTCATGGCAGCTCATTTGAGTATACTTTAAATAAAATTATCTAATTACAAGAATAGGTCTAAGAGACCACTTAAAGGCAATCATTCTTATTGTCATAAATCTGATTAAAATTGTGTTTTGATATTTTCCAGTAATAATTCTCTAAAAAATCCTCTCCGCGCGAAAAGGTTTAAACTGCCATGATTGATATCCGGAGAGCGAGACATTATCGTTGCCAGTGATATATCTTGGAAAGTTCAATTTTATGTAAATATAAAATTATCAAATTTGTATGTAAAGTTAAAGATAGGTAAAGGTTGAATAAATTAAAGATACGTTAATTTTAAATGATTCATATACAGAAACATAAACGATACAGTATTATCGTAAGGAATATATGTTAAATAGTATCAACATATTTTTTCTTTACTCAATCATTTTCGTTATAAGGTTGAACATGCGGGCGCCATAAGAGCCCGTTTTTTACTTTTTTCCGAACATGAAATATACGCACATTTTTTTGCTCACGGGATGACTGTAGTGCCAATAGATTCAGTATAAATCATTGAACACACAACCTCCAAAAGAATAATCCGAGCTCTGATTTAGAAAAACGCGAATAGCGTTCATGGTCCAATATAAATTTCAACCTACAGAGATCAATAATAAACACTCATATAGATGTACGTTATATTTTCCTCTTTTTGCGCTACAGCTGCTCATGCACAAGTTTGCATCGTTCTGAGTAAGTGATCATATTTTACGAGTACTGCTTTCCTCAGTTTAGATTATGAGCTGTGCCCAAAGTACCGGTAGCAGTATCTGGAACTTTACGAACCTATTACTGGCTTGCGTTTACAGGACGATTGTACCGAGATAGGCAATAAGGTACTCGTCATTCGTACCCGCTATCTTCCTGTTAATGGAAATCAGAAACACAAAAGATATTATGAAGTTTAATAAAGATAATTTATACACTTAGTTGAAGAAAATCGAGTTCAACTCAAAACAAATGTCGTGCAATTATCTCATGAATGGTTGCTCCAGTGGATACGAAAACTTGTTTAACTGACTTGTTTTTCTCAAATATAAGTTAAAATTTTAAAGAAAAATACAATTTTATTGTACACAAAAATAGACTCGAGTGTGGAGCCTCACATGATAACTTTGTCAGGATCTTCATTTGCGTCAGAGCGGCGGTAGGGCACGAACGTGTTATTTAAATGAATAACACGGGAATTCTAAATCAATCTACAAATTTAGAACCCCTTCCCACATTACTCCCTTCCTCACTAAATAAGTTAAGCCTACCCCGAAAGATAAATGGCTTGAAGGTATAATAATAACAATAACTGTTAATTATTTGAACAATAAATATAAACAAATTTGCAGTTTGACCATTTTTCCATAATAATTTTTTTTCTCGAAAAGAGCAAGAAATGTGATCATAGGAAAATAAACAATGGCAAGAAATCGGTCATAAACGAGGGCCAGGCCTGGGCCAAGCCTGGACCCTGCTTGGGCCATGCTAACATTTCTTCACAGGCATAAATATTCTTCATAGCATTTTCAAAATTTTTAAAATCAATCGAAAATCAAAATTTTAAGCTAAACAACGCACGATATGAAAAAATGTGACAAGAAGAAAAAGCTTGCTTTCTCGAAGCCCTTCAAGATAATCCCAACCACTGCTCAGATTTTCTCGAAAAATAAAAATTTTTAATTTTAATTGCACAAAAAATAATGAAAAATAAAAAATTCCACTTTTTGGTAAGACTATGCAAGATACGAAAAAAGACGAACTAAAAAAATGTGTGGTACGAAAAAAGATCCACAAATTCGTTAATAATCACTTCTTGATAGGAGACACATTTTTTTATCCGTGAAAAATAACATTGAAAATAAAAAAATGTAGAAATTTGCGAAAAAACGACTAAAGTCACGAAAAAAATGGTTTTACAAAAACTTTTTACCCAAAAAGGTGCTATATATTTGTTATGGCCAAAAGACGCAAACTGCGAAAAAAAGTCATAGAGAAATTATAGCTTTTGCAAAATCCTACAAAATATATATTTAAAGATTTTTCAATAGGACTCATACTTTTGTTTTTATTTATTGTGAGTAATGTGCAGAAAATCGAAAATTCCAATATCACGCTAAAGTACGCGAGATAAGTAAAAAATCTAAACGAAGACTTGTAGAATATTTTGTTTTATCTATAAAAAATAATAAAAAATTGAAAATCATATTCTTAGCATAACAACGCGAGATAGAGAATAATGTCTGAAAAAAGGATTGCCGTTTATTTATTTATTTTAAGGTGGCTCAGAAAATAACGATGAGTATGTGTACCTCAAAGCCTATAGAGCTTTGAGCAACCTGATCTTTTACGATACCTAAGTAAGTAAAAAATTTAGAATATGAAGAGGCATAGAAATACTGAGATTCAAAAAACATCTTTTTGACAAAGTTTCATTCAAGAATTCCAAATGTAAAGAATAAATATCCGAGCGCGAAGCGCGAGAATCAAAAGACGCGCGCCCTAAACGCGCTCAAACTTTTAAGCAGCCGTTGGTCTTATGTTTTTATTTATTGTTTTATTTTTGCTAGATAAACAATGTGTCTAAAGACATCGAAATTATTTGGTCTACGATGACAGGATTTCAGTGAACCTAGCCGCTCTTTTCCGTTTTCCTTAGACTCACTGAAAATGGTTCTTCTGGGTTCAACGAATTTCGTTGAAATTGAACACGGCTGTGAATAAGATCTTCTGAAACGTTTACAAAAACTATCGATTTTCAAAATTTTAATTTTTTTAAAAGTCCTACAACGAAAATTTCACAGACTTCTGTTGCGCAAGATACCATTCAAGAACCAGACTTTTAGGCAGAACTTCTTTCAGGCTTACCGTGTAAAGTTGTAAACTGAAAAAATGAACCCAATGTATATTTCACCCATTATCATTTACCGAAAAGCACTTTTTTCTAATTTACAGGTATCATTATGGTTAATTTAACTAACTCTTACAATACCAACTTACTATTTAAAATAATATTTATTTCTACAATTCACTACATGACATAATTTATATTGGTATAAGTATGTAGGGCTTATTTGGTTTTTGTCTGATTTTATTCCCCGATTAAAAAGGTTTTACTTAATCAAGTCTTAACTTATTTCACATTTGAAAAAGTGGAACAATGAACCAAAAAAAGTAATTCAAAACGTAGTGGCTAGAAGCTTGTTGTCAGCTACGGGCGCGAACGACTAAGGAATCTGCTTTGAACGCAAGAAGAGTATAGTGAGAGAAGAAAGTGACGGCGCAAAAGGAAAGGAATGAAGCTCTTAGTACATAAAATAGTAGGCTACTCCACCCCACTTTTGCAATCTGCGAAAAAAGAGATGTAAAAATAAAGTGGGACAAGCTCGAGAATAAGGGTGACCGATGGAAGAGCTGAAACCTCCTTGCCACCCCCACCCTCGTCTATTGCCATTCCTCCTACACTGGTCTTTTCTCAGCCCTCTTACGAACTAGATTCTACAAGAAGAAAGAAGAATTCTTGGGGTCACATAGTTCAGAAGAGTTTCCATGAAAAGATTGTACGCAACTTACCGCAAGAATCCAAAGTGTTAAAAAATTAATCCTCTACGCTTCTTCTTGATCTCCGAGAGCAGTGATTGTTTTTTATAGTAAAACTTTTTGATTAACACAATTCAAAGTTAATGCAAGAATATAAAAGAATTCTTCACTTTAGCCAAATCAGTTCGGAAGTTGTGGTGATTTACTATCACAGAAGAAAACGGTTCACTATAGTGAAACTTTTTTCATTCATGTGATTTAAAGTTAACACGAGAACAGAAAATATTCCTTTTTTGAAACGAATATATTGACGTATGATAATAATACATTTTATTAAAGATTCAACAACTTGCGTAAATTTATCATGTTTGCAAAATCTGTTTGGTACAGAAAAGCTTGCTTCAGTAACATAATTCAAATTTCATACAAGAATAAAAACGACTCCTTGATTTGAGAAGAATTCATTGTACTACTTGCCTTTTTGTGCTTGTATACTTCCCTCACGAGGAAGCAAATTTTTTTCTAATTAATCGTAATAAGGAAGCTATAAGTGTTTATCAAATTTACGTTGCTTTTAAAAAGGAATCAGCTTTCCTTACCTTAATATCATGAAAAAAGGAACTAGTTATCGTTATGTTAACCGATTCAGAATGTATCTTTTTCTTAGTTACTGATCAACGAAAATGACTAACGTCCTCGCTAAATGCGACATATTACTTTTGAAGTGTTTTTCAACGCTTAACACGAATCTGCACTATATCTGTTTCTATCAGGTGTAGTTTAAAAGCCATTTGGAACTAAATATTTTATGCTATTTTCATGTGTTTTTAGTGCAGATTTAAATAAGCTAAAAGTACTAAATAACCAAAGAAATTTTTATTTATTATAATTTAATGTCCTCTATTCTATGTAATGTTTTGTTTTCTAATATAAACTATTAAATGATATAAACAAATTTAATTTAAAAAATGATAACAGGTGATAATGTCGGTATTTTTCTGCATTTTACTAAGACTCCTTTTCATTAATATAATAATAACATTTATTCACAAACATCATTCAGAAATTGACAATAAACATTGCTATAAACAGTTCGTCTGGTAAAATATTGAAATTTGATATTTCTTTTGATTTTACTTTCATTTAATCACTGCAAAGGCTACAAATATTTCTCAAAATAAGATAAATAAATAAATAATGTCAATAGCGCATGGATTTTTAATGACTTTTCTTGAAAGCGGCTGAAAGCACGAATTTTATTATTGCAGTAGATTATTAGCTTGTCAATAACCCATTCCCAGGAGAAACATCAATGTAAACAAAATTTTATCAGCGGTATAACGTAAATTTCGAATTCGGCTCAAAATATAAAGAGGGCATTTTATTTTTGAAATCCGGTATTTTTCAAAATAATGAAATTATTTTTCCTATATCACTAATAATACGTCCTATAATTCTCTTAATTTAAAAAATCTGGGAAAACGATTTCAAATATAAACTTTACTCATCCAATTCTTAGGTTAGTTATCGATGTTATTATTTTGGTGCAAAATTAACAATTTTCTTAGAAAGACATCCTCTTTGGTTGCAACTTCAACTGTTTTGTAAAGAATGCATCTTATTTGGTTAAAAATTTAACGTTTTTCGTAGAATATTAACCTTTCGTTTAAAATATTTATTTTTTTGCTCATAAATCAACTGAGATCTTTTACGGATGAAAACTATTTTGACTAAAAATTTGTCTCATTGATTTAAAAGTTTATTTTTTGTCGAAGAAATATTGCATCCTTCTTGAGTAAAAATGCAATTGTTTTTTCTTTTTAATTTAATTATTTCCAAGAAAATTTATCTTTTTCGATTAAAATTCAACTCTTTTTTGAAAATTTGCCTTTTTGATTTCAAAATTCACTTGTTTTAGTAGAAAAAAAATTATGCTTTTGGCTCATAATTTAAGTATTTAGCAAAAAATTAAGTTATTGTTTACAGTTCTTATTTTGTTGTTGGACAATAAACTGAAACCTTCTTTGGATAAAAGTTTTACTAATTTTGAAGTTCTTTTTTAAGTAATCTTTCTTAGCAGAAATTTCATTTTTTTCAACAAAATGTAACTGTTAGATTTAAGAGTCAACAATTTTGTTGAAAAGTTATATTTTTTAGTTTAAAATTCTACTATTCGGTTTAAAATTGGAATATTTCGTAGAAAATTTACTTTTTGTTTTAATTTAATATTTTGGTTTAAAAAAAGAACTAAACTCTTTTCTAGATGACAATTCAACTTTTTTAAAATTAAAAATTGATCTGCTTTAAGAGATGTTTTATTTTTCTCGGGTAAAAATGCAACTGTTTGATTAAAAATTATATTGTTTGGTTAAAAATTTAACTATTTCATAGAAAATTAACTTTTTGTTAAAAATGTACAACTTTTTAAAGAAAAGTTTATCGTTTTTTAGAAAAAATTTATCTGTTTCAGTACAAATTTCATATTTCTTGGATTAAAATTCAACTATATGGTAGAGAATTAAAAAATTTTGTCAAAAAGTCATACTTCGGTTAAAAATTCTTCTTTTTGGATTGAAAATTTATTTTTTTTTTAAGAAACTTTTTTCTTGTTGAAAAATTCATATTTTGATCGTGATGCAATTAGTAGTACATATTTTCAAGATTGCCTTTTTTATTTGAAAATTCTCCTTTTTTGGTAAAAAAAAACAAATAACTTTCTTGGTTCCAAATTTCAATTTTGTTGTTTAAAAAAGTATGAAGTTTCTTGGAAAATTAATTTTTTGCTAAATTCAATTTTTTTTTTGAAAATTTAATTTTTGTAGGAAACATTCGTCTTTTAATTTGAAGGTTCAAAAATTTAGAAAAACTTTTGTATCTTTCTTGAGTAAAAAATCTTTATTTGTTAATTTGTTATTTTGGTTGATTTTTTGAAATAAGTTTAATCTTTTTTGATTAAAAAAAAAAAATTAACTAGTATATTAAACATTTAGTTATTTTGTTGAAAATTCAAGTATTTTTTTTTAAATGATCTTTTATAGCAGAACAGACATTTTCTGTTCAAAATAAATAAATAAATATGAAAAATTTAAATTCGTGTCTGAAATACTGCGTTATTCCGTTAATAAAATATACTATCTTAAAAGTATTAAACGATTAAAATTCTAATATTTAAATATTAATTATCAAGAATTTTGAAAATTCTACTAGCAATAACTAGCACAACATTTCTGGAGACTAAAATTACGTACAGCAAAAGGGGGGTGGGGAGAAATATTTTTTTACGGTTTGTTACAGGGAGTGGGGGTCTTAGAGTGGGCCCATAATCCGTTACGTAATTTACGTGTGTCCGCTAATTGGTATAAGGTATTTTATACTTGCCTTTGGCCCGGAAGATTAGTGGAAATTCTATCTGCACATAACCTATCTATTGTGAAATGTAAAGTGAAATATGAGCGAAATGACTGTAATTTTATTTTTACCAATATTACCTAAAATACAAATTACGTCACTTTTCCGTTTGGTCTAATAGTAGTAGAGGCATGCAATACATTTTTGAGATAAATAGAAATTTTTTATTGTGCTTTTCGGTGCTGTTATATACATTGCCCAGTCCAGGGGAACTAGTCAACAATGGATAAAATTTAAACCAGTAAAATAATACTAAGAACTTTTTACTCTTTTATTATTTATGTTTAATGAAATCTTATCACACAGCTGAATATATCAACTGACTGTGTTTCAATAGTAGCTCCGAGATTTATACAGGGTGATTTTTTTAACTTGAAACTTTCACATATCTCGAAAAATAGGCACTCTATGAAAAAATGTTATGAATCAAAATTTCATCACTTTGATGAGTAGATACACTGATGTTAAAACCGGTTTTCCCACACCACCCCTTGGGGGTGGGGGGTGGGGCAAGTTCGAAAAAAATAAAAATTCTAAACGAGAAAATGTTTAAGACATATCATACGTATTTTTATCTAAAGAATCTGAATATGCAATAAAAATAGGGGTTCCCATTTAAGATTTCGAACTTGCCCCCATCCCCAACCCAGGAAGCGGTGTAGAGAAACCGATTTTAACATCAGTGTATGTACTCAGAGTCATTAAATTTTGATGCATAACATTTTTTCATAGAGTGCCTATTTTTGGAGATATTTGAAAGTTTCAAGTTAAAAAAATCTATAATATTTTGTGTTTTCAGCAATGAATGAATTTCCGCTCTCCGCTGCAGAGAGGCTCATAGGCCTCAATTTTCATGTTGGTGTATACCTAATAGTTTTTGCACCAGCTCGAGCCCGATGTGCGATCCACTGCACCACTGACTCAGGTGATGAACTTCTTTCTGACGTTGCTCATTAGCGTCGTCCCATGCCGCTACCACACTGCTATCTTAGTGCAGTCCAGTCTGTGTTTCATAATAAAAAACTATGTGCTGTGTAATATGTATCATGTTACACGACTTTTTAGGAAAAAATTTTGAAACACTCTAGTGAAGATCAACCAACAGCGGAAAATGGGTTCCATCAAAATCACACGGAGAAAAATGGATGTTTAAATGTAGATGTTCAAAGGGTAAGATTATCCCACCTAACATCCAGATATTCATGC
>JAAAKG020140695.1:0-12046 GCA_010014905.2 Druon quercuslanigerum
ACATGGGAGCACGTATGGGAAGGACGTAGAAGAGGAATGGAGGATAAAGGAAGCTGGCAAGAGAATGTGGTTAAGATCAATTTTAAACCAAAAAAATGAACTTTCAGCAACCGAGATGAACTTTCTGCTCAAAGAGACGTCTGCTTAACAAGATACATGAATTTCATATCAAATAATAAAGTTTTCAACAAAAAATTGAATTTTCTTCTAAATAGTTGAATCTTTAAATTATACAATATACTGGATGAAGTTTTAACCAAAAATTAAATAGTCAAATTTTCGGATAAAAACTGTGATAAAGAAAAAATTTTTAAAAAACAAATGTTAAAAAAAGTTAAAAAAATGAATTTCGGATCAAGATAATTAATTTTCTATAAAAAAACAAATTTACAACTTATTTAATAAAAAGGATAAAGTTTTTACCCAACATAAATTAGTTAAATTTTGAGACAAAGTTATTCAATTTTAAACCAAGAAAATAAGTTTTTGAACTGAACAGTTAGTTTTTCACTAAACGCTTACATTATAATCATTAAACTTTTAGTTAAAAAAGTTAATTTTAGACCAAAAATGTGTATTTAACAAGTAATGTAATAGTATGTATTTCAAACAAAGAATATGTTAGTTGTAAGTCACAAATAGTTCAATTCAATCAAAAACTTTACCCAGGAATAGACCGATCATCTTTTAGCTGCATTGTCAACTCTCCATGAGCTCTATTGAATTGTGTCCTGTCGATGCTATGTCCTGTAAAAGAAATGAATCATAATTATAGATTAATTAATTTTTAAAATAATTTTAAGTGATTACTAAAATAATCACAGTAATACAAATTTAAATATTACGCTAATCTAATCCTAATCTCAAAACTGTTAGTCCCGAGAGTTCTCGAAACCTCTACATTAGGTAAAAAAGACACTTATCATTCCCAATCACAGCGAATCATGGGATATTACAGATATAATTTCAAGTATGTAACGCACTTCAGAAAACGCAAAACTTACAATACTGAAAACAAAATATTTAACTTAACCATTCTAGAGTTTTGATTTGATCATCCCTGATAGTAAGTTTGACACTCTCGTGAGGTCAAACGCAGTGGAGACAGGGTAGTTAACCTGACCATACTTTAGTATCTATTTGATAATCCCAGGCACTAAGGCTGATACTTTTCTGATCGTCAAGTTGAACATAAAATGCAAATCTCTTTGACTGTGAAAAAAAATTATGGATGTAGCATGTTACTTTCTGGAAGGTAAGACCATTTAAATTTTGACACTCAAAGTTTGACTATCTGTTTTTCTGCGTGTGATCTTCATCAAATTTTTATATTTTGTAGGATAACAAAAACTAAGCGTGACGTGTTTTTTTTATCTGCAGAAAAATATTTCTAAGAGGCGAAAACAACCCTTAAACTTCACTCCCAAAAAGTTAATGTTGTGCATTTTAACGTACACATTTTATTTTCCTTTGAATTTGACATATGCTCAGGATATTTTGACCGTTGGAGGAAGCTTACCCTATATTTGAGGTAGAAAAAACTAATATTTGAAAAATAAATTCGTTTTAAAAATGGATAGTTTTACTAAATTTGCGAAAACACTTTACTGTTATAAAGATAAGAGGAAATTTATGTTGACCTATTATATTCATTTCATGGAAAACAAATTTTAGTATGTAAAGTACCCCTGTATTTAATTTATCAAATCAATTACAAAAGATTAACAATTTGTGCTTTTTTGGATTGCAATGGCGATAAACTTCGGGTGCGCACTTAAACATTTTGATTGAAGTTTAAAAAAATGGAATTTACCCTTCTAAAAAGTAGAGGGTAAGCTACCTCTAAATTAGCTTCACTTTTAATTTGCGTGCAATGCTCGTTATTATTTGTAATAAATACTTAAATTGATATGGAAAACGAAGTTTTGTTGCTTATTTTTAGTTTAACTGCACTTGATTTAAAATTTTTACTTGAAAAGTGTTAACAGCTTCCACTTTAAATGTATAAATTATTGAGCATTTGAATACAACATTTTTTAAACCAAAAATTTGTAAACTTCAGTTCTCAAAATTTTTAATTCAAGATTTATACTTTTAGAGCTTTAATTGTCAGGTCAATTTCTTATTATTTTAAATGGGACAATTTTTGACAATCAGTGATAAGCGTACATTTTTATTTAAAATATTTTAAAATACAGTGTTAAAAAACTAAAATTAAAAAAGTGATTTTACAAGATGATTCGAAATTTGTTCCAAATTTAAGAATTTCCAGATTATAACGTAAAAAATGAAACTGTTTCTGTTGGAAAGTCATTATAGTTAAACAAATGTATACGCCGTTTAAAACTGTACAAACAATTTTCAATTTTAAAATAACTTCAAAATAATATATTCACAATTACCAAGTTTTATTAAATTATAAAGATTGTTTAACGACAAACTATACTTTCAAAGTAACAATTAAAAATTTTGTTCAAAGAATTTAATTCACAACTAAAATTATTGAATTTTGATGTATAATAAATTTTGCACACCTGTGATTCCGCAAAAAATACGAGTAAGTTAAAGAGATATTTAGAAGGTCTAAAAATATTCTAAATTAATTAAAAATTTGATCCGGCTTTTTATAACAAAATTTCTGTGCAAATATCCCACGGCCTAATTTTAAAGAAAATATAGATCTTTGCAGATTTCGAACAAAAAATTTAGATTTAACTATTATAAAAGGCTTTAAAAGAATAAAAACCATTTTCTTAAGATTCCTAGGAAAATTGAATACGATTTTTTATTTTAAAAAATTAATTCTAAGAGAAACTTTAGAAAGATTTATAAAATTGACAAAAATGAACCTGGAAGATGTTAAAGAAGAATTTTTAATTTTGTAAGATTAAACAAAAATTATGAAGAATTAGAATACTTTCAAAAGATTTTGAAAAGTGTTAAAAAAATTTTTAAATAAATTAATATTTGAATAAATCTAAAACCATATATAGAGGTTTCCAGGTTTTGAAATATTGCAGCTTTTTGAGGAGTTTTATATTATTACTTTAAACGGAAATGTTTTTTGTCATTCGAGATGACACTGCTTTTATCAGTAACCATAAATGGTTTTTATTGTAAAATGAATCATTTGGATAAAAGAGCGTAGTGCAGTTAGTAATGTTATACCGATTTATGTTCATTTAATTTTAAAATTTTGCTACATGTATAAGAAAACATTTTATAAACACACTGTCGATTACAAGCTAGACATTCACACTGTATTCGAATATAGAAATAATGTTTTAGTTAATGCTCTTCTTTAAAGTCTTAGTTTATTTTAAAAAAATACAAACTATGAGTCTGTTTATAACTGACAATTGCATTTTTTTGGGGTGACATTTAGGGGTTGTTTTTACTCCCTTGTCTTGCCGAGTGGTAGATGAGAACGATACGCAACACAACTTCGTTTTCCGTATCAATTTAAATATTTATTACAAATAATAATAAACATCGCAATGAATTTTAAAAAAGGAACTATGTAAGGATAGTTAACCCTTTCACAATTAGATAAGCAGAAATTCTTTTTCTTTTGTAAATAATTTAGTGAATGGAATATGGGGATAATTCACTCACTAACATTTTTTCTCATGAAAATTCTGAAACAGGTCAACATCAATTTCCTCTTAACATTATAACCGTCCACTTTTCTGCAGATTTAATATAATTGTTAATTTTTTAACCAATTTTTTTTTAAATATTAGTTTTTACTACCCCTATGCTAGCATATATCCAATAGCATATCCAATAATCAACGTACCCTGAATATGTTCGAAATTCAAAATAAAATAAAATACTGTTGATTTGAAAGAAAATAATTTATTACTTTTCGTTAAAATTAAAAAAAAAAGTTTTTGGGGGTTTAATTTTAAGCGTTGTTTTCGCCCCTTAGAAATGTTTTGTATCGAAAATAAGAAAAACAAGCAAAATTGATTAAACAACAAAAATTTCACAGCGAGGTATTTCCGAAACGAATCCAAAGGTGTTTTTTTCGAAATGACTCTCAGTTTTAAAAAATAATTAAACTTTTTCACGGTCAATATAATTAGAAAATTGGAAATATAAGGCTAAAAAACGTCCGTTTGAAGTAATATTATAAAACTCCTTAAAAAGCTTCCAAATTTTATTTCGAAATCTTGAAATATCTAAATGTTGTTTTAGATTTATTCAAATATTAAATTATTTTTTAATATTGTTTAAAACTTCTAAACAGCTTTCAAACCTATTTTAATTTTTCATAATTTTCTAGTCCGATTCGCACAAAAATTTGTTACGAATAGCTGGTTTTTTTCGGTATAAGTAGAAGCTTCGTAAAAAAATTTGAATTAATTAAAAATTTTTGAATACTCTAATATATTTTTAGACTTTTTAAATATCTCTTTAATTTATTCATATTTTTTAGGAATTATAGGTGTATTATGTTAAAAGTTTAATTTTTTGTTTCGTTCTAAATATTTGATTTATAATTACTTATTTTACGTGGACAATTAACATTTCTATGTATGAAGCAATTGTTATTTTTCTTATTTGCAAAATTTAAGTTCTTAAATTTTCTAATTTTGGCCTGAAAAATATTTCTATTTTAATAAAAGCCTTTCATTATGAGTATATTAACACTGCATTTTAAAATTTATAAATTAAAAATTTACGCCTAAAAATTAAAATCCAAAATGGAAAATTTGCAAGGGAAAGATTTTCGAATCACGCATTGTAAAATAAACGCCATTATAATTGAAAAAGAACAAAATTTAACTGATTATATAAAAAATTATTAAAATGAAACTTGAAGGGTTGCCGTTTTAATGAAAGAAAAAAATTCCCGTTATTTTTCCTTTTCGCAAATATTTTTTATGGTAAATAGAATTAAAAAATATAAAATCTAAAGCCAAAAATTTTTCCATTTGAAGTAATAAAAAATTGAGCTAAAAATTAAAGCGCTGAATGTAGAACTCTTAAATTGTTAACTTTTATAACAGAAGTTTACAACTTCATTTAAATTTCGTGATGAAACTAAGAAACTAACATTTTAAACTTATATACCAAATTATAGAGTTTAAGGTTTCAGATTTAATATGAATCCATGTTATCATTTTTAATGCTCTAAATTAAAGAATCAATCAATCTATTGCAAAGTATTCAAAGTTATATCATTTTAAGCCATTTTAAGCTAGAAATATTTAAAATTGAACAAGTGCATTTTTTTATAAACTGAACACTTCTCAAATTAAAAGCTTTTTTAATTTATAATAGTTTTAAAATCCTCAAAATGTTTCAAAATTTAATTTAAAAATCTTCAAACATTTACATTTTGTTTGTATTTTTTTTAAATTCTCATTTATTATAAAATTTTTTTTATAACATTTAAACATCTTATATGATTTCACACACTCTTTGCCCGCATATTTTAAAATGCCATTGCAACTAAAAAAATTTTACTACATAATGGAAGATGAAAGTCACAAAAGATATTGGCAATAATTCTTAATAATATTTTTAGAAAGTTAAGGAAGTTTTTTTGTCAAATATATTTCGATTTTTACAGGTAAGTGAGAAAGACATGTAACGATCCCACTTTATGTTTTGTTTTGATGATTACGAATGGTCATGTGCGTCATGTATTAAGTTGATTATAGTTGTGCATTGCTTGGCTAAGAATAGTTTATTAAAAAAAATATAACTTATGAATAAATACAGGAATAAATAATACGATTCATTACGACTTAGAGGTGTCTCATTAAAAGGAAAGAAAAATGATTAGTTGCAAGACCGGTAAGCTGTGTTTTGAGGTCGTTAAAGCTGATATTTACATTCTTTATAAATACATTGTATCAGGAATATTTAAATTTTATGTCCTAAATAATTAAATTTATTTTATTTATAAATAAAGTGTGAAGACGTAAGCAATCATTTTGGAAGTTTCTCTACTTCAGAGGTAATATAATTGGTAGACGAATACTATTTTTGAATCCCGAATGTTGCGAATTACAAGGATGAATTTCAAAAAATCTTTTTTTTTCGTAATACTTTCATATAAAATAAAATAAATTTATTTTTACCGGACATTTATTTTAATTATATTAAAGGCAATCTATTTTTAAAAAATGTGATCATATCAGCTCCTACGACATCAAAATATAACTTGACGGGTTTACAAATAATATTTTTCTTTTCCTTTTAATAAGGCATCCTTTGCTAGTAATTTATCCTTTTATTTATTAATAGTTTTATTCATGAGTTATAATTTTATCATAAACTATTCATAGTGCAGCAATACACAAATATCAACTTGTACTTACCTGTGCTAATGCAAATCTATTTGACACAAAAAATTCATCGACCATTCAAAAACATGGTTCAGAATTGTCAAGATTTAATGAGACTTTCATTTTGTATTATCTAGGGCAACATTTTTCCCATTGGAGCGACTTTAGTACATGTTTTTCAGAAAAATTTAATTTTAAAAACATTTTTAGTTGTGATGCATTTCGAAATATGCGGGCAAATGATACGTGTGATCGACAAAAACCTCAAAAGCTGAAAACAATTTAATTGAATCAAATACAGTACTATTATGTTTTTAATGTAAAAAAAAATCATTTCAAAAACAAGGTAAATAATTGTGTTTAAAATTTTTAAAACGGTATTAGTAGGTGATAAAAGGTCGTGAATAATTGTTTAATAGATCAATGGAAAATATCTTTGAATAGGTGAATAGGTTTAAAAAGTATTTCTCATATAAAAAAGATAAACAATATATTCGGAAAAATTATAAATTGATATTGCTAGATCATAAGAGAAAATAGAAGGTCCTTCAATAGTTCATTCAACGCGTCTGGAAGACGCGAAGAAATATATCAGATATAGAACTCTGGATTCCAAATATCAAGAAAGTTTTTTTTGTATAAACAGAATAAAAATATGTTTTGAAATTTCATAGGTCATCAGATGGACCGCAAAATAACGATCGATGCATCTCGTAGAAGGGAGCAAATATATAATATATTATCGTCATTACAAAACATCATCCGATACTGAAGAAATAGAAATACAAGCAAAATAAGTTATTAATAAGAATGTTATACGAGGCTACCTGAAGACTTAATTTTCAAAATGTCTTAACTTTTCCCTGATAATTTTTTTATTTTTTTGGACGTTTAATATTTAATGACCAGAGTGTTATTCTTCACATATTTTTAACAAAGAATCTTTAGTAAACGGAATAAAACGGATGGATTCTACTATCTTTATTTTGTATGAAATTTAGTAAACACGTAGAATTGTTAAAAGAAATAAAATCTTTTACAATTTTTTGCTTTGAAAGATACATGAACTTAAATTACATTACAAACTGTAATGCTTGTCTTTTAGAAACACCCTGGATTTTTAAATTCTCATCCAGAGAAGGTTTTACGAATGCGTCTGTCTGATTGTGTCTGTGTGTATCTAAAAGAAAAACAATTACGCACGTTACGAAAAAAAGTCACGAAAAAAAAATGTTTCCTTTTACACACCCTACAAGATTATCATAACGACGTTTTGAATTTTTTTAGAAAATCGAAAATTCTGATTTGTATTGAACAAAAAACACTAAAAAATCAAAAATTCCATTTTACGGTCAAACTATGCAAGATAAGACAAATAATGATTAGACCAAAATTGTGCACACAAAAAAGATCTACAAATTTGTTATTGGTGATATTTTGATAGGATCTGTAGCGTTTTCTTTTATTCTTAAAAAATATCATTAACATTGAAAAAATCTGCCCGGTGAAACTGAAATAACTATCAAATAAACATTATTCATGGCAAATTATAATTATTTTTACATTCTCATCCAGAGAAGGTATTAGATTTGTGTAAAATTTGACAACCCCGGTTGTTGTCAAAATTCCATGTTTTGAGTTGCTTTTTAAATGCCCAATTAGACTATCCTAACGAGTTTTCGAATTTAATTGAAAAATCGAAAATGCAAATTTTGACAGCATAAAAAAAGAATTGTGAAAGACAATTGTAAATGAGCAAATTCAGTTTTTGAAAACCGGCAGAAGTTGCAATAAAATTTTTAATAACAAATTTTTGTTTAAAGAATGCGCATTTTTTTAACAAGTCAATAACACTACGTCTGTTTTAATATGAATTCATAGTTATTAATTGTAATTATATACATTTATGGAAATTATATACAATGTGAGGGAAAAATTCGAGTGCAAAGCACGAGATAAGTGATGAAAATGTGTTCGTTAAAGCCGAAGGAGCTTTAACAAAAGAGAATTCACTAGCACCAAATTACTGTTGTCGATGATTTGAACTTTAGTTTAAAAAAATCAGTGGGAATATACAAAGACCGAGCGCGAAGCCCAATGGAAATACATTATTGAGCGCGAAGCGCGAGATAAATATATTATCAAACGCGAAGCGCGATAATTTATTTATCAAGAGTAAGGGAAAAGTCTTTTAATCTGGGGTAATCCAGTTGCAATCCAGCACAATACACTCGTAATCGAGTTACTTCGAGGAAATTTAGGTAATCTAAATAGTTTTAAACTATTTTTTTTAAGTTTTCGTTTAAATATTAATTTTTTTAACCAAAAATTTAACTATTTCACTTTTGGTGAAAAATTCATCTTTTTAGTTAAAAATGTATGAATTTTGTTTAAAATTTATCTTTATAATTGAAAATTCACGCGGTTTGTACGAAAATTCGTTTATTTCAGTAAAAAATTAATATTCTTTGTTAAAAATTCGTGTTTTTCATTGAAAATTGAAGTAATCGGTGAAAGATTAATCCACTTTGTAAAAAACTTATTATATTGTTGAAAATTCGTTATCTTTGTAGACAAATATTTAAGAAATTTTGTTAAAGGTTTATTTGTATTTTGTAGAAAATTATGCTTCTAGATTAAAAATTCATCTTTTTGTTTTAAAAACCATTTTTTAAAATTATTTTTATTAACTGAAAATTTCAAAATTTGATTTAAAATTAGTTTATTTGTTGAAAATTGTCATTTTTTGTAGCATATTAATCCTTTTTGTTAAAAATTCTTTTTTTTCTTTTGAAAGATGAACTACTTCGTTGATAATTCATATAGTTTCTTTGATTTGTAAATTCGACTCCATTCTAATTTTTTAAATTCAACTATTAGATTGAAAATTTTTATATTTTGTTTCAAATTTGCTTTTTTTTGGTAGAAAAATATTCTTCTAGATTAAAAATACCTTGATTAAATCCTTGATTAGATGTCGAACTATTTTGTTAAAAATTCTTTTTTCTTGTGAGAAATTAATTTATTTGATTGAAAATTTTTAATTGAAAATTGTTCTTAGTTTTCTTTTAATTCGTCTTTGCAGTTTAGGATTGAACTTATTTGTTAAAAATTCTTCGTTTTTGGTTAAATTTAACTGTCTTCGAACTAAAATTAAAATGTTATTTTCACCAAATATTTACTATTTAATCTTTTGCGAAGAATTATTCTTTTTGTTTAAAAATTAATTCCCTCCTAGAAAATTCAACTATTATGTTAAAAAGGTATTTTTTTGGTTGAAGGGTCATCATTAGGGTGGCTTAAAAACCCTTATTTTTTTGGAGGGCAACGTTCCTCCCATATAATTCCAAATCCAAAAAGAAATTCCCTAATTTCTTTATCTCAACAGGTTGCCGGTTTTGACTTGAAGTTTCCCATGTAAAATGCATGGGGAAACCCCATTTTTTTGAGTTTTTGGAATAATTTTTTAGGGTTTAAAAAAATGTGACAGAAAAGTATAGGGGCTTGGAGAGAATTATTATTATTTTTATTACTTATTAATATTAATGTTGGTATAGTGAAATGTTTATTATCACTGGTTAATTAATCTAAATTATTAATCTTAAAATATTTTTCCCCCTAATAAATAATTATTATTGATGTAGTAGAATATTTTTAAAATTTGTTTATTAATTACCAATTATTCAAAAAATAAAATGTCTGTAAATGATTTTGTTTCGAATATTTTAAAATAAAAATTATTACTGTGGAAAAAAATGAATTTTCGAAAAAATTATTTAAACAAATTCCATTTACTTAAACTATTAAAAATCATTGAAACCAATGTTATTAAATATACTACTAGACCAATATTAATAAATTTAGGTAAAAAATGACGAGAATATAGTGTTAAAAATGTCGATTTCATGAAGAATTTACATTTTTGGTTTTAAGGGTAGTTTTCAGATACTCATGGGAGCGTTAAGGGTGGGCAACCTATATGTATGATATATGAAATTCTTTGTTAGATAATTCTATACAGGTCCCTATACTGTCACGTCACTTTTTTTTAAACTCTTAAAAAATATCCTAAAAACTGAAAAAACTGATTTTTCCCTATGCATTTTACATAAGAAACTTCAAGTCAAAACCGGTCCCTCTTAAAATAAACAAAAAATAAAAATTACTCAATTTATTTTTTCGGATTTGGAATAAAATAGGGGATCGTTGCCCTCTAGCATGCAAAAAAAAATTTCCATGCATTTTTGGACCACCCTAGTCATCATTTTAGTTGAAAATATATATTTTTTTAGTTGAAAATATATATTTTTTTAGTTGAAAATATATATCCTTGGTTGAAAATTGACCTATTTTGGTGAAATATTTTTTTTTTTTTTTGAAAATTTATCTTTTAACTGAAAATTTTATTATTTCTTTCAAAGATTGATCATTTTACTTGAAATTCATCCCTTTGATTGAAAGTTTAAGCAATCGTTAAAATTTTGTTCTTTTATGATTGTGAATAAGTATATTGAATTATTCAACGACTTAATATACACTTTTTTTGTTGGAAATTAAACAATTCTATTAAAAATAATTCCTTCTTGGTAGAAAACTTATATAAATCTGTAGTTTAGACGGTCGAATTTGCATAATTGAATGTAAACCAAAGTAATCCTATGTAATCTGGTGTAATCTTAGGTAAAGCGGGGTATTTCTCAATACACAGGTAATGCAAGGTAATCCTATATTAAGCGAAGAAATCCACCTCCTCCGACTATTTTTAACGAAATAATAATTTCTTCGCCGAATAGCCAAATACTTTAATTTTCAAACAGAAAAAATAAATTTTCAAACAAAAATGGAAAGGTTTAATTTTTAGAAAAAATTTATTACAAAAAATACGAATTTTTAGGCAAATACTTAAATTTTTAGAAAAAAAATGATAAATACAATCGTTAGATTTTTTAATAGATCCAAAAAAATATTGAATTTTAACAAAATACATTATTTTTTTACGAAATAATTACATTTTTAGCTCAATAAGATCAATTTTCTGCATTAATTGAAAAACATTCAGTTAAATTTACAGCTAAAAAAATTAATTTAAAATAAAATAATTAAATTTTTCACAAGACTATCAAATTTGTAAGCCAAATACACGAATTTTCATTATGATACATGAGTTTTAAAGTGAAAAAGAAAAATTTTTAACAAAAAATGGAGAAGGTTCTACCACAGGGTTGAATTTTCAATAAAAAATTTCAATTTTCTCAGCTGCTGTAGTTCAAATACACCTGCAAAATACATTTTAGTATTTTGAAATACTGTTTGAAATATATCTAAGAATTGTATTTTGTATTTTGTAGTAGTTATTTAAATAAATAACAGGAGAATTTTAGATCAAACTAAAAATTATATAACCCCTTCCTCACACTACTCCTTTTCCCCATTGAGTGAGTCACACCTACCCCGAAAGGGAAACAGCTTAATAGTTTAATAATAATAATAATTATTATTATTATTAATTTTAGATGTTAATTTTGTTTGTCTACTGATCTATATCAATATTATTAAAATATTGATAAATTTTAAGATTGTGACAAAAATTTCTCTATCTCCGCTGGGATCTGAACCCAGGACCTTCATATTTCCGGTCTGATGCTCTTACCATGCTTGTAAGGAGGCTGTGAAGAAAATTTTCTCGTCTCTCCGTAGCTCAGTTGGTAAGAGCATCAGACCGGAAATATGAAGGTCCTGGGTTC
>JAAAKG020140696.1:6581-34282 GCA_010014905.2 Druon quercuslanigerum
TGCACATTGGGCCCCCCCCCCCCCCCCCCCCAAATTGGTAACATAGTTCATGGACAATCTCTGATCCACAAACAATTTTTATTCCAGCGATCAAATAGTAAAATAGATGAAAATTAATACTTACATAGGAATAACTGTTAAAAATTTTCTAAGAATATCGTGAACATGATTTAATCTTTGTACATCCTCTGTTCTAGGTTTTCCATCTTCCCACTCAGGATCTGACGCATTTGCTAAAAAGATAGTTGAAATAAATATCGAGGTTTCTTATAACTAATATTTCTGGGTTTTTTAAAATTATTAATTAAAGTTTATTTACCCGGTTTAAGTCTTAGAATTAGTTTCTCCATCACAAACTTTGAGTGATAAACGTGAACACACATTAGATCCTCTACAAATTTTTTGTAGGCTGAAGTTACTTCTAAACTTCGATTTGTCCATGGTATGTTCAATAAAGCTTCGATTAACAATTTGTGCCTTTCGTCGAGCAACGATATACATTGTCGTATATCAGTTAATAAGGAAAGAAGTTCATTGTCCTGGAAACATTTTTAGATGAAAAGATTTTGGTGAGCAGAGATAATAAAGATTTTTTTTCTAATTATTTTATAACACAAAAAGGCAAGATTTTAATCATTATTGCAAATTTGTTATTTTAAATTTTTCCGTTTGTTATTATAACTCGTCCTAGAATTATTCCACGTTATGTCAACCTTTTAACCATTTTAATTTATTATTATTTTTAGGTTCATTAGATGTTAAAATTGATGAAGAGTATAACGTGTTAGAAAATAGTTTACTTTTTAACACACAAAAATGAATTTTAAAAAAAACTTAATTTTCAATCAAGAAAAATGAATTTCCAAGTACAAGGTTAAATTTGCAAACAAAAAAATTTAATCAAACGGTCATATTTGCAACCAAATAGTTGAATTTTCAAGCAAATAATACGAATTTTTTGAAAGAGTCGATTTTCGACCAAAAAAGATGACTCTTTAACAAGATGATTCATTTACAAAACATGTAAATGTTCAAATAAATAGTAGAAGTTAATAAATTTAAACAAGAAGATTAATTTTTTTACTAAAAATTAATTAAAATTAATTTTGAAATAAACAGTGGAATTATCAATTAAAAAACAGAAATTTTCAATCAAGAATGGAAGTTAAATTTTCGGTAGAATATGATACATTTTCAACAAAAAGAATTAATAATTTTTCCAAAAAATATTAAAATTTTCAATCAAACAGATGAACCTTCAACCTAAAGAATAAATTTATAACATAGAAGTTAAGTAAATATTAAAGACAACATAATTTACTTATTAATTTAATAAAAAAATACAAAATTTCGCATGATTATTTATTTTCTAGGTTTATCTCCTTATTTAGTTTTAAATTTATTAACATATAATTTCCCTAAGATTCTTGTAAAATTTGAAAAAGATTTTTGAAAATTTCAGATGTCAAATCAAAATTTCAATAAAAAAGATAATCTTTAAGCAAATAGATAAATTTTCCACTGCGAAACGTGAATTCTTAACAAACAAACAAAATAATATTTTATATTTCAATGCAAAAAAATTTTAATTTTAAATATAAAAAAAGTTGAATTCGAGCAAAAACACCAATTTTCAATAAAATAGTTGAATTCTCAACTAAAAAGGATTCTAAAATTCAACCAGTTGTATTTTTAACCCAAAAATAATAAATATATTATTGAATTCTCAAGCAAAACCGATTTTTCAGTTAAAAAAGCAAAATTTACGAAAAATAGATTTTTATGGAAAACATAACTTTTTAACAAAAATTTCGACTATTTATTTGTTGTTTATTTCCTTTAAAATAAAATAAAATAAAATAAATAAAATAAATACAATAAATAAATATATCTTACTTAGTTTTCTTGAAAAAAATGAAAAAGATTTTACAAGATTTTTTATATGTCAAAAAAGTATCTAGCAATTTTCTGAGAAATAATTGTTAATCTACAGGATTTTATCAAATTTGACACGAAAATTGAGTCATTATAAAAGTTATTTAGGGCATATATCAATGATTGGAAAAATAAAATTTCCAGTTTTAAAATATTTGTTACATCTTTAAAACTTCTGAAATTCCTAAATATCGTTTTTAACTGACTGAAATTATTCTTAAAAGTGTATCAAAACCATCTTAGATTCTTGTTTGGAAATCTTTTGGAATTTATAAAAATCTTTTTAAATATTCTTTTGTAATAAATTTCGTAAAAAAATATTTTAAATTTTCCCAGGAAACTTAAGAAACTGTTTGTATTCTCTTGAAACCTTTGAGCATTCTTAAAAACTTCCGAAGTTTTTTGTTCCTAATCTTCAAAAATCTAATTTTTTAAACATTTTAATGAAATAATATCAATTTTATCTTTTTAAACATTCTAAATATCTCTTAAGCTTATTCGAAATTTGTATTCAATTTTTTAATCTTGAAAATTTAACAATTTTTGTTTAAATTATTCGACATTGTTATCTGAAATTTTAGGAAACCATTTGCAATATTTAAAAAACTTTCAAAATTAATTTATCACAATGAAAAATCTTGAAAGTTTTTCAGATTTTAAATAAATTTTTAATTTTTTTAAACCTTCTAAAAATTCCGATTTATTATCTTTACAGATAAAGTGCTGCTTGTAGAAGTATATTTCGTGACTTTTAAACGTTTTTTTTCCTTCAAAATCTTTGACTTTCCCTGTGTTATCAGTTAATTTGAGCTTCTTTTAAAAAATGTCACTAATTGCACATGCAATGTTTAAAATTCTTAAGTAATTAGTTTGATAGAAAATACCCAATATCAATATTTGAAAAATTATGAAACAATTGCTTTTTTGAGGTTTGAAAATTTGTCACGAACAAGTTTACTATGACTTTCTTGATAAGATAGCACTAAATTTAAATATTTGAGTAATTTAATTTTCTTTACCAAAAATGTCGTAATTAAGAAATGCACTGATTAAAGTGTTTTATTAATGAGTTGCGTAAGTTGAGTTATTTTGAGATTTCAGACAAATGTGTGTAAAATTTTCAGGGCTAACTGCACTGCGAATTCCACATTTTCCCATTTTTCTTCTTAAAAGGCATTAAATATTTATCAAGAAAAATATAGACAATCTTCAAACTGTCGAGTTTTTAAATTAAATTTTTCATATCATTGGACCAAGATGTCAAAAGAAGTTCAAATTCTTTAAAAAAATGAAAAAAAATAACCATCAACAGAAAACTTAGATGTAAAAAAATTATTTCAACGGAAATAATGCAATAAAAATCAAGAAAAATTGTAAAAAAACCTGTATAACATTGTAATACTTAAGTATCAAAAAAGAAAAAAAAACGAATCACAGTGGACGTAAACCATATTCAAATAAAAAGTGTCTATTTAGACAGCGTTCACATATTATGTAAGATTAAAAAAAGGTACCCTGAAATTTTTAATTTATGGATTTTCAGCACCATCAGTTTATATTTTAAAATTTCCAAATAAATAATTTGAATTCATCATACAATTTGAATGATTTTTTAATAATGGGAAATAATTCTGTTCTTAAAATTTCGCCACCACGCTATAATTTGTAAACTTTCTTACATTTTTCAAGATGTAAGAAAAAATAAATTATGGACAAAAACCTATTTTGAAGAATTCGAAAAAAAGTTAGAAGCGTTTTAATAAATATGAAAGGTTTGAGATGATGGAATGTTTTTAAGATTTCCGGGATAATTTTTTATGGTTTAGTTTTCAGTTTAAAAGCACAATTTTAATTTTTTAAATGTGTGGAAAAAGAATTTAGCAGACCTAGAGCAAATTTTTGTAATTTTAACATTTTTTAGGTAAACTGAATTTTTCAGGGTTAAAAGAAAATGAAAAAGCTCTTAAAATTCATGGAAAATTTTTTAAGTGATTTTGTAATGAATCCTCAGAGAAAATTTAAAAAAGATCATTAAAAAAAAGTATGTAATCGATTTTGAAGCAAAATTTTTCCATTTCACTTTTTTGTTTAAATTGGAGTAAGTTTAAGAGATATTCAGACGTTTTAAAACGATTCAGGAAAAATTAAAACGTGTAAAGATTTTTTATGAATTTTGTAATGTTTCACAAAAATTTAAAAAATCTGTTTGTTCCTAGGAAAAATTTAGAAAATTTAGTTTCAAATCAATTTTTTTCGGGTGAAAATTTTGAATGATAATTTAAAACGGGTTTTAAGAATAACAAACGATTTCCTAAAATTTCGAAAAAGAGTGTAGAAGATTAAAACATTTTTAAAACCAGTAAATTCCAGAAATATTTAGTACAATTGAAGAGATTCAAAAAGAATTTTAAACTCTAAAAGATTTTTAAAGACTTCAAAAATAAACTTTAGGAGTTTAAGAAAAATTTCGAAAGGTTTCAAAAGAATAAACTTTTCTTAAAATGCCTGGGAAAATTTAAAAGATTATAGGAACAATTTTTTACATTTTGAATGACTTTTCAAAATTCTGAGAAAAACTCGAGTCAGTTACAATCATTTTCAGGAATTTAAGACGTTCTAAATAGATAAGAACTATTTTAAAACTTTGAAACATTTCTAAAAATGTATTAAATATTTCTTGATTTCATCCAAACTTCTAAAACTTCTAAGCCTCTTTCAAAAAGACTTGAATTTTCCCTAATACTTTGTAAAATCTTATAAAATAAACAAATTTCTATAAATCTTCTATAATATTTTCTGACACATCTGAAATATTCAAAAACCTTTCTTCTTTAATCTTATAAAAATTATATTTATATAAATTGAAAAACAAACTGCCAATACTTATTTGCTTGTTCTCGATTCTCAGAATTTCATTCCCACTCAGATTAGTGTTCAAAAACTTTTAACAAATAGTTATTTGAAATTTTTATGTTATATTATTCATATTTTGTATTCTTTATGGCATTGAAAAAAACATGGTGAAAGTTGCTTTGATGAAGTTGTTTTAAAAATGTTATATTTAATTTTATATATGTGGTTGTGTACAACTTATGTGTATATGATAGAGAACATTACTGAAAAAATTCTATCAAAAATCAAGCTTATAAATAGAATTACTAATTTTTTTTTTAGTTTCGTGCGTACTTTGGCGTAAGAATAATAATTTAGTTTCGCAAAATAAATATCTAAAATGTTGCTGAAAAATAAAACTATTAATAATAAAACTTTCGAGTTTATAAAAAATTTAATAAATTAAAAGAGTTAACTTCGTAAAACAGCTTGTGTTATAATTTAAAAAAGCAACATTCTTGTTTACAAACCTCTACTTTTAAGATGTGGTGAATCCAAAACTGATAAAAAATTCGATACAAATTTAAATTTGAATTAACATACAAACTAAAAAAGAAAATGGGTCATTTATACTGAATTTACTTGAATTTTTTCGATATGAGAACTTTTTCCAAGTTACATAAAACTTTCGAAAACCATTAGTTTATTTGTAAACTCTATGTAAAAATGTATCCAGAGTTGCCCGTTTAATCACATATCAAATTCGCAGTCATATCCCGGTTCGCAAACATTTTTCACGGCCAATGAAATTAAAAAATTCGAATTCTAAAGCTAAATTTTTTCCACTTAAAGAAGTAAAAACTGAGCTGCAAATCATTTCGAGAAATTTTAAGATAGCAATATTAAAAATTGATTTATTACATTTTTGGTATAAACTGAACACTCCTTCAATTAAAAACTAAATTATTTTAATTTTAAATAGTTAAGAAATCCTTAAAAAGCTTCAAAGTTTTATGTAAAAATCTTGAAACATCTACATGTTGTTTGAAATTTATTCAAATTTTTAATTATTTTTGAATTTTTTCAGAACTTCTAAGCATATTTTCAAATTATTCGAATTCTTTCTAAAATTTCGTTTTGCATCCTGAAAAATTGAAAATATTTCCTAAAAATCTTCCAGAATGATTTTTTTACATATTTACATATTTTTTACAAAAACATCTAAATCTTTGGTTCAAAATCTGTAAAAATCTAAATTTGATTTTAAATTAGTCTAACTAACTCGAATTTGTTATAGGAATTATAAGTGTGAAATATTTATTAGACATAAAAATTCAACAATCTTAATTGCAAATTAATTTTTTTCAAATCGAACACCATTGAAATTTTAACATTCAAAGTTTATACTGTTTTAATGCTTTGAATATTTTTAATTTAATAAAAGCTTTTCAATACGAATATATTACTTTGAAGTTCTTTTAAAATTGAAAACAGTTTATAAAGTTTCATTCGAGCGTTTAATTTTCAGGGTGGCTGTTTCGAAGAAAAAAATGTCCAGTCATTTCCCGGTTCACAAATATTTTTCACGGTCTATTAAATTAAAAGCTCAAACTCTACAGCTAACCATTTATCCATTTCAATTAATGAAAAATGAACTAGCAATTAAAGCACTGAAGGTAGAACTCTTAACTTTTTAAACTTTTAAAACTGAATCTTAAAGAGTTTTTGAATTCAAAATGTTGTATTCAAATGCTCAATAACTTATACTCATAAACCGGAAAGTACTAACACTTTTCAATTGAATAATTTTAAATGAAATGAATTTAAACTAAAAAATTTAGAATTTTTAACTCTTATAAATTGTAGTGTTCAAAGATTCAAAACCAAAAATATAAATCCATGCTATCATTTCAACGCTCTAAAATAAAGAATTAATCAATTAATTTAAATTTGCTTTAAATTATAGTCTTTTAACCGATTTTAAGCCAGAAACACTAAAACTTGAACGTTTACATTTTTTTAAACGGAAGAAGTTTTACATTAGAAGTTGAATTATTTTTATTTTAAATAGTTTCGATATCCTTAAAAAAAACTTCGAAGTTCTATTTATGTTCCTTCAAATTTTTCGAAATTAAAAATTATTATTTAAAAGCTTTTCATAACTTCAAAATACCTATTAAAATAATTCTAATTTCAAATAACTTTTTAAAACAAAAAATAATTTTCCTTGCACTATTATGAAAATGTTTTTTTTTCTTTTAAAGCCTTTCGCAATTGTTAAAGAAGCTTATAAATTTTTTTTTTTAAATTTTCTAAAATCTGTACTTCGTTTTAAATTAGGCTATGGCTGATCGCATTAGAACCTCTAAATATCTCAAAAAATTACTCGAATTGTTCTACAAATAATAAGTATTCAATTGTTATTTACACATCAAAATTCAACCATTTCACTTAAAAATTAATAATTTTTGAAATAAAATAATTAAAATCAAAGTTCAAAGTTTAAATTTTGATGTTGAACTCTGGCAATTCTTAAATTTGAAACGGATTTAGACTCGTTAAAAAAATCAATTATTGTTCACTCAATAATACTTTTGACCATTAACTAATTTATACTAACAGTCTATCAAATAAAAATGTTTTTTATCGAAAATTCGCAATTTCAAACTATTTTAATTTTCAATTGTTTAATTCTTCCCAGACTGCATTTAAGAATTCTTGAAATGAAAAATGCTCACTTAAAAATAAAAATCTAGAATGGAAAACTTTGTCAAGTAAAATATTTTCGAATTACGCAATATGAACTGAATGATATAATTTAACTAATTATTTTAAAAATGGTTAAAATCGAACTTTGGCAGATTTTTCTTCTAAGGTTTGTAATTTTAACGATTCCAAGCTTTCTATTTAAAAAAATTGAGTTTCCAGTTACTAAACATTTTTACGATGAAGGATTTCGAATTGCACCAGATTAATTTTTAATGTTGAACTCTGGAAATTCTTAAATTTCAAACGGATTTATAATTGTCTTAAAAAATCAATTATTTTTAACTTTATAATACTTTTGATTTAAATTTCAAACTATTTTAATTTGCAATTGTTTAACTCTTCCCAGACTGCATTTTAAAATTCTTGAAATAAAAAATGTTCACTTAAAAATAAAAATATAGAATGGAAAACTTTGTCAAGTAAACGATTTTCGGATTACACATTATAAAATAAATGATACCATAATTGGAGAGTAAACCAGTTTAATTTTTAACGTTGAAATCTGAAAATTCTTAAATTTTGAACTGATTCCGAATCGTCTTGTAAAATCAATTATTATTAATTTGTTAATCCTTAAGGTATGTTCAATTTTAAAAATCACTATAATTTATATTTACATTTGATTAAGTAAAAAGGTCTTTTTAACCCAAAATTGTCGATTTCAAACGCGACTCATTTTTAAATTGTTAATTCTTAAAAACTGCATTTTAAAATTCTTTGAATGAAAAATGTAAACTTAAAAATTCAAATCCAAAATTTGTGACTGAATGATTTTCGAGAATTGTGAACTGAATGATATACTTGTAAAAGATAAAAATTTAACTGATTATTTGAAAAACGGTTGAAATGAAACATGCCAAGCGGCCATCCTGTGTATCCCATAACTTCATCGGAAAACGATCCGAAAAGAAGTAAACAATTAAAACCTAAAAGTTATGATGACTTTATCAAATAATTCTGAAACGTACCTTTAAAACTGAATCTCGCAATATGCACACCAAATCTTTATACGTTTGGCAGTAAGCATCGGTTTCGAAATTCAGAAGAACATTTTTAAGATCATCTGGAAGCTTGAACCGAATTCGCTTCGGTTGATTAAGAAGTGATGATCTAGAACCAGGAGTTTTTAAAATAGAGGCCACACTACTGACCCTGGACGAAACGACCGACATCTATAAAAAAATATCTATCTAAAAATACTGTCAACCATACCTAACACCAGCCCTTTAAAAATCAGAAAAATTAAGGCCCCCGAAAATGTTTGTTTTTTACGAGCACGTTGTCATTTTTTAAAACCATAAAAGTGAATAAAGAAATTTCAATTTTGCCAAGTCCTTCATAAAATTTAGTCAGGAATTGAGTTATATTATTTGAATATACTCAAAAAATATATTTTTAAAACTATTAAAAATACGACTGACGCGTAGAAACATGAGCAGCTGGAGGAACAAAAGTGAGGTTAGGAAAGGTAAACGCGAAAACTTACCTTCAAATGAGTTAATGTAATAAATAAATATGATATATTTTCTATAAATATTTTTTTGAACGCTAAATATACTATTTTATCACTGTATTGTGGATCTTTTTATAACAATTTCTGCTTTTTTGCGAAGACAACATGCTCCACGTGCGCCGAAACGAGGAAATTAATTAAAGCGCCACCTTTCATAGTTCGGCTGAAATACAATCCACCATTTTGTATTTACAGAATACCGGCGGGAATTTCAAATTTATGTAACTATGTCTTATGTAAGGGATTAAATAAATAAAGACAAGTTTAGTAACAGAAACTTAAAATTTACTCAGTACCTTAAAATATTACAAGTATTGAAATAAAGAGGTAGAGGTAATTTATCCATCTTGTTGACTTGGGTGGTCATTCTTTAAATGTGGAATTCAGCTGCCAAGCTCACGCCCATAAAAGGCTGTAAAAAAATTCATTTTGGTTAGATTTTCAATCTTAATTAATTTGCACTCCAATCTTAAATTATTCAATTTTTAATTATTTATGTTTAAAACTGTTCAGAATATTTGAATAATTGCAAATTATTTTTAAAGATATCAAGCGTTTTCAGTTTTTTTTCTGAAGTATTCTGATATGGAACAGGGAATTTTGGAAAAGAATTATAATTCTACATTTGAGAAAAGATTTAAAAAAATTACCTTCTAAATAAGAATTAAAATGATTTTTCGAAACTTTTTTTTATGTCAAAAATTCTGACTCAAAACAGGGATTCTTTTACATTCCCTTCTTCTAAATCCAAATTTAGTTTTTCATTTTGCATCAATTTGCAACTGGAGTTTTCAATAATTGAAACTTCAACAGTTAAAAATTGAAATCAAATTTTCAAATGTTATCTGTTATTAAAATCAATTGTTAAAAATGTCATACTTACACTATTTTACATGAGAATTTAATAAACATTTCAATCCATAAAAAACTTTTTTTTTTTAATATAAATATAAATTATATAAATTAAAGTAACATTAATGTGGGTATTATAATATATACCGTTTAAACTGCTACAAATTTCTGAATGTTCTGTAAAAACATTGCATTCTCATCAAGATAGATGAATTTTTGATAAAATAGTTGAATTTTAAATTAAAAGGTCGATTTTTCAACAAAATACATGAATTGTCAACCAAATTGTTAAATTATCAACTCTAACACATTAAATTTTAATTAAGTACTTGAATTTTGAAATAAAAATATCACTTTTCAAATTTAACCAAAATAATCTATTTTCAACTTAAATGATAAATTCTCAACTGGAATAGTTACATTATAAACTAAAAATATGAATCTTCCACTGAATACTCAATCAAAGCGATGAGTTTTTAACTAAAATTATTAGATATGAAATTGCAAGAGTTAAATTTTCAGTTTGAATTAATAAATTAAATATATATATTTCTACAAAACCGGTAAAGTTTCAACTGGAATAGTTAAATATTCAGTAAAACAATTAAATGTCAGCCAAAGAAAAAACGAATTAATAAAAAAAGAGATAGTTCTTAAAACATATATGAATTTTCAATTAAAATTATGAACCTTCAACAACAACAAGTTTTCCGTCTTTCAACATTTACAAACGAAGAATCATCTTTTTTTATTTAATTCTATATGAAATTCTATATGCTATATGAAAATTATAGTTTTTCCAGGTAGGGTAGAAAACCTGAATTTATGATTTAAAAACCCTTGAACTCTGATAATTTCCTTAAAATGGTTGGAAATGGCATTTAAAAATTCCTTAAGTTGAAAAAGCACTGTTGAAAATGAAAGCCCATATTGAAAAATTTGTATGTAAAAGACTTTAAAAATATGCATCTTAACCTGAATGTCATCATTGAAAAATTTAATAGTTGCAGTACACATTTTACAAAAATATGAATTAGACTTATTTCAGATTGCATTATATCATGCGTCTTGATAAAATTTTGTTCTGAAAATCTATGAAATTTCCGATCAAAAAATAAATCTACTGTCATTCCCCGGCACAGTGGCAAAACCCTAACATTAGAAATTGAAGTTCCCGTTCACTGATATTCCCGTTTTTTTCCAATGAATAAAATTCCGAGTTTCTTAATTTCCCGGACAAGTACACTAAGCAGCAAAAATAGATTAATTTGCAAATATTCCATATTGTTGACTTAAACTCGAAGCGTTCCAAATCGATGAATTTGTTTAAAGTTTAAAGAGCTTTAAACTGCAACATTTTCAATCATACGATCTCATACCCAATTTTCTAGACATTTCCATACAAATATTTGACTTTTTATTTCCTAGAAAAATTGAATAGTTAATATAAAAATACTTACTTCATAACAGTGAGTTGTGGCATTCCAGGATCTGCTCCTTTGTTAAACCCTGAAACAAAAATGTAATCAATCTTTATCGTTTTTATAAAATTTGTAAGGTAAGAGAAGATTTCAACACGAATATAACCTCAAAATCTTACCTAGATATAAAACCATAGGAATAAATCCCCAGTGGAACACAACTTTCGTCGCGCTCAAAACAACGCCAATTTTTTGTTTAGTTGCGGGACTCAGAGCCATTCTTAATTCTTTTTTGTGATTTTACAAGATATTTTTTAGCACGAGGAAAATGGAAAAAGTGCAACACGCACGTCACAGCTATCTGACAAGGAGAGAAGGAGAGTGAACTGTGACGGTTTAGGAGCCCTCTACGCTATAGGTAGCGCTGTGTAGGCAGAGTCCCGCGAAAATTCAAATTGGATTAATGAAATTTTTTTTACAGAAATTATTAATCAAAGTTTCCAGTTGATTTCTAAAATAAACTGAAGATATAAGTCATTCAGTTTAAAAATAATTGTTTAATATTGTATTCTATTTTTTATGGGGTAAACCAAAGATATCTTTGCGTAAACTAACAAATGCCATATTTTTAAAATAAAAATTCAACTGTTTGTAGAAAGTTCGTGTTTTTGGCATAAAAATTCAACGAAGGGGCTACAATTTTGTTTCTTGACTGAAAAATCTTTTTGGTGGAAAATTTAACCATTTTAGTTACAAATTATCCTTTTCGCTGAATTCGAGTGTTTTTAATTTAAAATAAAATATTTTGATTCAACTACTTCGTTGAGAGTTAAAATAATTTGTTTAAAATACATTAAATATTTCAATATTTTGTTGAATAAAAAAAATGAATTTTGTCTTTTTTAGTTGAAAATGCATTTATGCATTTAAAATTGAACTTTGTTTTTAAAAATTAACTTCTTCTGTTGAAAATTAATTTTTTTAACTGAAAGTTTGACTGTTTCATTTTTGCTTACAAAAAAATTTTTTAAGTTACAAATTTATTTTTATAATTTTAAAATTATCTATTTTCTTAGAAATTCTTTTTGTTGTAGTTTAAAATTTCTTTTTGTTTTAACTAAAAATGTAGCAATAATATTTTTGATAAAAAAGTAAATTTTTGTGTTTAAAAATTCATTTTTTCTAAAAACAATTGAATTTTTTTTCGAAAATTCTTTCATTTTGCTTAAAACTTTTAATTGATTCTATTTTTGTTGTAAAGCTTACCTTTCATACTTTTTACTTAAAATTTCAGTTTTCTTAAATCAAAAATGAATTTTATTATCTGAAAATGTAACTACCATTTTTAGTTGGAAACTTATCTTCTTTAATTAACAATGCATTTAATTAGTTAAAAAATTGAACTATATTGTTGAAAAATTTTTTTTTGTGGTTGAGAAATAACTTTTTTAACTAAATTATTCAATTGTTGGTCAAAAATATGCTTTTAAAGTTAAAAATGTGTCTTATAAGTTGAAAATTTATTTTTATAGTTTAAACTACACCTATTTTGTTAAAAAATCTGTTTTTTGTAATGGTTGTTATAAATTTATTTTTTAGTTGGAAAACAGAACTTTAAACAAAACATTTTTTTCTTGAAAATTCGTTTTTTAGTTGAAAATTTTGTATAAATTAAAAATTATTTTTATTATAGTTAAATTGGTGGCCAATTCGTTTTTCTTTGCTTAAATATTATTTTTTTTAAATAAAAATTTAACTGTTTTATTTTTCGTAAAAAATGTTTTTTTTTTTAGTTGAGAATTTATTTATAATAGTTTGAATCTGAACTACTTCGATGAAAATTAATTTTTTTTTGTGAAAAATGGAAGTTATTAAACTAAAATTGTAACTAATCCATTTTTTTTGCATATTTTATGTTAAAATTCGATTTATTTTTGTTGAAAATCATATTTTAAGTTGAGAATTTGATTCTCTGTATTTTTAGTAGGGAATTTTTTAAAATAAATAATTATTTAATAAATGAAAATTGAACTATTTTTTAAATGAATAATTAACTATTAAATTTGGGTTGAAAATATTTTTTTCAATTAAATATTAATTTCTATAGTTCAATTATTCCATTTTCGGATTAAAATTTATCTTTTATAAAATGAAAATTCAAGCAGTTGATTGAAAATTTATGTACGTTGTTGAAAAATCGTCTTTCTAGTAGAAGTAGGAAATTAATTTGCTTGTTTACAAGTTCATAATTTTTTTTCAAAATCTAACTGATTTCTAATTTTCAGTTTAAAGTTTATCTTCATTGATTGAGAATTTAATTATATATTGTAAAAAATCGAAAAAGTTATTCCAGAGCAAACAATAATGTTTATATTTGTCAAATTCAGAACTACACAAGAAAAACTAACCAGTCATAAAGATATTTCATTTATTCTTTTTAACCTAAATAACTTACGTTTTCACTATGATTTTTGAATAAACTATGGACTTTTATTATTAATTTGTATAAATAAAGGAATGGTTAATTTTTTGATTTTGAATTTTCGCGAAATTTTGACAGGAACAGTTGTACAAGTTGACAAAAAGAAAATATCTAATTTGTTACTAGAAATAAACTATAAAGTAACTAGAATCAGTGTCCAGCGATACAAACATGCAAACGTGACCAAAGATATTTGACGTGAAAGCAGAGGTCTGCTGGCTGTCAGCTGATTGTCAGCTCTCGTAGTGAAATGATTCCAAATATTTACCATTTTAAGAATAATTTACGTGCTTCTATCGCTAAAACTTATTACTTGAAAAAAAGCATTATCACTGCTTTATGACAAAGCAAATTTTAAACTCGTTACACAGTAAAATCGCTGAGTGTAGGTTTTGAAGAACTTTGAGGTTAGCAACAGCTGTCAACGAAAGGTTTTACTCTTTTTACATAGAAATTTCACTTTTTTTATAAAAATTGTATATTTATGTGGAAGATTATAATCTTTATGATATGATTACAGTTAGAAAAATGCCCGGAAATTTTTGCGAATTCCAAATTTGCAAGGAATATGAACATTGTTGTGGTGACAACATATGTTGTCCTAACAATAACAACTTACTTGATTTGCTGTAAGTTTTTTTTATCTTTATTGTTTCAATATTGTATGCTAGACCATAGAAGATGATAGAATTATTTAGCCTTTCTACTTATATTTCTTAGGTTAGTTTAATTATCGAAGTTTCTCGTCCCGAAATTTAACTATTATTTGGTTGAAATTTTTTTGATGAAAACTCATATTTTCTAGTTAAAAATGGTTTTCTTTATTTATCACGTCCTCATAGTTTTAAAATTTAACTTTCTATATAAAAAAGCTTGCATTTTGTATGATAATCGTATTATTTGTTGGTGAAAAAATATTTTTTTTAATCGTTTGAATTTCAACTACTTGGTTGAAAGTTAAAACTGCGTTGACAAAAATTTATTCTTTTCTATGATATATCTAAATAGTTTAAAATGTATTTAATGATCAATTCGCAAGGTCTCTGGGACTTCAAATTCAACTTTTTGGTTCAAAATTCTTACGTTTTGTTGAAAATTGTTGTCCTTTTTTTTGTAGAAAATTTTTCTCCCCCAAAAAATAATTATTTTGGTCAACGATTCATAATTTTTGTTCAAACCGTAACTATTATTATAAAAATTCATTTCTTTGTTGTTTGAAAATTAATATATTGTGGTTAAACCTTCACCTTTATAAAAAAAATTTTTATACCTTGTTAAAAATTGGTATTTTTTAGTAGAAAATTAATATGCATAGTTTAAAACTCATTTTCATGTGTTGAAAATATAACCAATTGTTAAATTTTTAAATAAAAAATATAGGGTTTCAACCAAAAATGAAATCATTACATTTTCGTGTTGAAAATGAAATTTGAACAAAGAAAAGATAATTTGCAACCGGTTGAATTGTACTTGAAAATCGATTTTTAACCAAATATTTAAGTTCTCGACCAAACTCTTGATTTTTTAATAAAAAAATCTAAAAATATCTACTTAAAAAGACGAATTTTGAACACAATACATGAATTTTTCCACATAGCAGTTCAATTTTCCACTCGTTATTATGAACTGCAAAAAATAATTTTCTACGAAGTAGTTAATTTTTTAAATAAATAGTTTAACTTTCAACAAAATAGTATTTTCAACTGCAAAAACATTAATTTTTAACTAAAAAAAATAGGCTTCAATCAAAAATGGAATAGTTACATTTTCTGCTTGAAAAATGAATTTAAAAAAAAATGGAATTTTCTATCCGTTAAATTGAACCGCAAAAGATGAATTTTTAAACAAAATGGTTGAATTCACAAACTAAAAGATAAACTTACAAAAAGGATGATGAATTCTCTACCCAAAAAGACGATTTTTCCACAAAAGAGTTGAATTTTTCGCCCGAAACTATGAAATTTTAAAAAAAAAAAGTTAATTTTCTACCAATTAGTTCATTTTTCATATAAAGAGTTGAATTTTTGACAAAATAGTATTTTCAATTGCAAAAAGATTAGTTTTCAACTAAAAAAATTAGGCTCCAACCAAAAATAGAATAGTTACATTTTCTGCTTGAAAAATTAATTTTAAACAAAAAAATGAATTTTATATCAGTTAAATTTAACCACAAAAGATAATTTTTTTAACAAAACAGTTGATTTCACAAACTAAAAGATAAATTTACAAAAAAGATGATGAATTCTCTGTCCAAAAAGACGATTTTTCCACAAAGGAGTTGAATTTTTCCCCCGATACTATGAATTTTCAACCAAAAAAGTTAATTTTCTACCAATTAGTTTATTTTTCATATAAAGAGTTGAATTTTTAACAAAATTTTATTTTCAACTGCAAAAATATTCGTTTTCAACTAAAAAAAATTAGGCTTTAATCAAAAAAGGAGTACTTACATTTTCTGCTTGAAAAATTAATTTAAAGAAAAAGGAATTTTCTATCCGTTAAATTGAATCACAAAAGATAAATTTTTAACAAAACAGTTGAATTCACAAACTAAAAGATAAATTTACAAAAAAGATGATGAATTCTCTACCCAAAAAGACGATTTTTCCACAAAAGAGTTGAATTTTTCGCCCGAAACTATGAAATTTTTAACAAAAAAAAGTTAGTTTTCTACCAATCAGTTCATTTTTTTAATAAAGAGTTGACTTTGTAACAAAAAACAAGTATTTTCAAAAAGAACAAAATAAATTTTCAACCAGAAAATAAGAATTTTTAACAAAACAGGTAATTTTCAACTATATAGTTTAATTTTCTACCAAATTTTTTATGTTTTGGGCCAAAAAGACAAATTTTCTACAATTTAGTTAAATTTTAAAACCGAAAAGATGAATTCTTAACAAAGCCTGTAAAACTTGATGTATAAACAAAAAAATTTGAAATTTGAAATAAAACATAGTCGAATTTAACGAAGGAAGACGAATTTTTAGTAAAATATTTAATCATTCAAATAGAACTGGCTAAATTTTCTAATCCAAAAATGAATTTTCAACTATGATGATAGATATTTACCAAAAATTTATTTTTAACAAAGGTGTTAAGCTTTTAATCTGGTAGTTGAATTTTCAAACATAAATTCTGAATTCTGAAGAAAAAGAGTAATTGATGATATTTCAATCGAAACAAAATTGTATTGAAATAAAAAACAGTTGAACATAATCAAAAACTATACATTTTTAACAAAATATTAAAATTTTAAACTAGAGAAGAATTTTCAACGAAAAAGATGCCTTTTTAAGTAAGAAGATTAATCTGGTTTATTTTAAATTGATGTGTTTAATTCAAAATTTAACTATTTGGTTAACTATTTAAGAACTCAACTGTTCGGTTAAAAATTAATAATTTTTTTTTTGATTAGGATTGAATTATTTCGTTGAATAATCGTATTTTTCGTTATTGAAATATTAACTATTCTCTTCTTGGTGCAAAAGTTAATATGTTTCAGTTGAAAATTCATCTATTTAGTTGAGAATTTATGTTTTTTCTTGAAAAATCGTCTTTTTGTATAAAGTTATTTTTATTGTTTGAAAATTTAAATATTTAGTCAAAAATTCATCTATGTTGCTGAAAATGAAATATTGATTAACTGAAAAATTAAGAGTTCGAAGAGTTTTAAATTAAATTGATTGTAGTGCTCGCATGCATTTTACTTAAATATGCACTGCATTTTAATTATATGAAGTTAAAGTAAAAATTTGTTTAAATTGTTGAAAGGTTTTTGAAATTGAAATTTTAATATTGAAATTGAAAGGAATGTCGACGTTTTGAGTTTGTTAACCAGCCATTTTTGATAAAAATTCAAAAAGTTAGAGCTTTTTCAAAATTTTTGAGATAACTTTTTTTTGAAGATTTGAAAATTCTATTGAAAGCCATTTATAGCACACAAAAATACGAACAATTTATTCAAATGACTTTTTTGATAAATAAAAAAATAAAAAAATATTAGCATTTTCAACATCCAAAAACACAAGGTTTGATATGGGAAAAATTAAAGAGAAGAAAAAAGTTACTTTTTTAGGGCCCTACCAGATTGTCTAAACAACGTTTTGAATTTTGTTTAAAAAAAACGAAAATTTAAATATACATTCTTATCCACATTTAGCAGTTATTATTCTTTTGCGAAAAAGGTCTTTCTTAAAAAGTAGCATTAAAAATAAAAAAATAAAAAAGTTAATTTTTTGGAAAACGACACAAGATATGAAAAAAATTAATAGACAAAGTTTATTCACCTACGAGCGGTCTACAACTAGTTTATAAATAATTTCTAGACAGAATTGAGTAGATTTTCTTTTAGTCGTAGAAAAACAGGATTAAAAATAAAAAAGTAAAAAAGAAAGTCAAAAACAAGGCTGGAAAAATACGAATATTTTACTATCGATACATATTACAAATTTTAATAAAATAAGTTTATTTAAATGATATATGTTTCAGCGTAATTAAGAATAAAATTTAATGTAAAATAAGAAACAAATTTTAAAGTAATCATGATAAATAAAATTGGTGCTTCATTTGGTAATATCTAAATAAGGAGTCACAAACCTTGCCTAGGTGTTGAAAATAATGTAGAAAAATGATTGAAACTAAAATTTTTTTATTTCTATTTATTTATTTAATCTATGGTAATAATATATTTAAGAATATCTTTTAATATTATTTGGCAAAGCTTCCTGAATTAAAAATATTAATTAAATGCCCAGAAACTTGTACTATTCAAAAATTAGTTATCCCTTCATACAATTAATTTTAATTTTTAATTATTTAACAAAATTCGAAATACTTTAATGGCTCCATACTATAAAAAATAATACCTGCAATAAACCCGGAACTTTTAGGCAATTTTTTCAGGATTTGAGTAGACACCCTGAATATTAATATTTATATATTTAATTACAGATTTGTGACACTGGTCACCACTGTAGTTGGCATGGTTTTCCTGGGAATCGTATACAAATACAGAGAAAAAGTACTAAGCCTCTGCCGAAGTGTGTACCGTTTACTATGCGGAAGATGCACAACTTCTGCTTATAACAATATGGAAAGCGAAAACCATATGGCGAGTTCTAACCAGAAAGTCTGATTGAGATTATCCATGGAAAGAAAAATCTCTGCAGATAAATGGAATTTTTTAGAGGCTCAAAATAATCAGAAAAGGACCAAATAACTTAAATTTAAGATACTGCATGATACATGTTTTATTCCTCTAATTTTCTTATTGTTTCTGTGATACGTTCATACGTAATATTTGTGAAAGTGTACGAATTACTTTTCTAACATGATATTCATTAGGTTCTGTTTTGTTAATTATGTTATGTATATTATATTATATTAATCACTATTGTGAAAAGTTTGAGGAAGTTTAATAAAAAATATTATCCGTTCTTAAAAAAAAGTGTTCGTCTTTTCAATTTGTTCTTTTGAATTTCCTGGAATTTTGGTAGTCGCAGTTTCTAAATGAGGAATTTTAATTCTGAAAATTTATTTTTAAGAGGGAACATTCGAATTTTAAATGATTCGTTAATAATAAAGATAACAATCATGTTCTTAATTTTTGACCAAATGTTTTAAAAATTATAAAAGGATTAAGAATGAAGAATTATCTGTACTATTAATTTAGTAAATGAAAAATTCTTAGTGACTTTATTTTGTGATATAATTTATTTCCAAATGTTTTGAAACATAATTGATAAAAAAAATTTTTAATTATAAATTTTTTTTAATATTGGGAAATAATTTATTTATCATGTCAGAATAAGGTTTCTGTGAAATTTTTAAATGATTTAAAGTTTATTTTCAAAGAAGAATTTTAAGCTTTGAAGATTTTAAAATATATCGAGAAGGGATCTGGAAGATTTTAAGTTATTTGTTTTAATTTTTATAGGATTTAAAAGATTTTTAGGAAAACTTTTAATTATTTGGAAAAACATATTTTAAAGTTTGAAAAGATTTCAAGAGTTTTTATAATGACAAATTGGTTTTAAAAAAATATTTTATAACGTTTCAAATAGTTTTCTAAATTGCAGAAAAAAATATTGAAGATTTCATAGGAAAATTTTTCAGTTTTTCAAGACAAAAAATTTTATAAATATTTCGAATAAGTTTAAAGGGACATTTAGAAGTTTTGAAAAGGTAGACACAAAATTTTGATCATAAAATTAGAGAGAAGGTGTTATTTGGTTGATAATTCAACAATTTTGTTAAAAATGCATCTTATTTGGTTTAAATTCAACTATTTTGTAGAAAAGTCATCTTTTTTTGGTTGCATTTAAAAGCTTTTTATTAAAAATTATTTTAGGTAAATATTTGCTATTTTAAAATTTGTAAATTTATTTTTCTAGCCAAACGATTAAGTATTTTATCGAAAATTGACCTTTTTTTGATTGAAAATTTAACAACTTAGGTAAAAGTTAAAGTGCTTTGTTGAAAATATATTTATTTGATTTCAGGTTCATTTTTGATAGAAAATTTAACTATTGTGTTTAAAATGCCTTTTTTCTTGTATAAAATTTTATTATTTTAACTGAAGATGCTACTTTGTTTTTTGTTTAACACTACTATTTTTAGTCGAATATTATTTTTTGTGGCTTTAAAATTGCCTGTTTTTTTTTTGGTTAAAAATGCGATCGTTTTGTTAAAAACTAATTTTATTGCAGAAAGTCCGTCATTTTGGATTAAAAATTTGAAATTTTTTATTCATATATTTTTCTTAATTGATTAAAAAATCTTTCTTGGTTGAAAATTCAATTTTTGTTCAAAATTTATCTTTTTGGTTTAAAAATTCATAATTTTTAGTAGAAATTTATTATTCTTTTTTGCTATAAATGTAACTGTTTCATAAATAATTTTCTTAGGTTGAAAATTTAACTATTTTTTTGAAAATTCATGTTTTTTGTTTGTACTCAGCTGTTTTTGATTTTAAATTAAAATACTTTTGGGTTGAAATATCTACTATTACATTATTTGTTAAAATTCAACTTTTTTTAAAACTTAGATTAATAGGTTGAGGGTTAAATCACTTTTTTAAGGAATCAAATTTTTGTTTGTAGAAGATTATTCATTTTAGATTAAAATTTATTTCTTTTGTTGAAATAATGTGCATTTTGTTAAAAATTTATATTTCTTTCATATAACTATTGTGTATAAAATCCCATTTTCTTTGTTCAAAATTATTTTTTTTTCTGAAAATGTAACTTGGCCATTTTCGGTTAAAAAAACGATATTTTTAGTTGAAAATTCGTTTTTTGGGTATAAAATGTCCACTTTTTTGGTTGAGAATTCAACTTTTTTAAAAGTTCCTTATTTTGTTTCAAAAATTTATCAATTAATTTTTGGTTGAAAATTCAAATTTTTAATTGACAGTGTATTTTCTTTGCTTGAAAATTTAATATTTGAGTGACAATGCAACTTTTTTTGATCGAAATTCAATTTTTTTTAAATCAAAAATCAACTATTTGGTTGAAAATTCATCTTTGTAGATTGTAAATTCAAATATTTGGTTGAAAGTTCAACTATTATCATGAAAACTTGTTTCATTTGGATGAAGATTTATTTTTCTTGATTGAAAAATAACTTTTTTGTAAATTAATCTTTTCTGGTTTGAATGTCAATTTTCTAAAAAATACAAATGTCTTCAAAAATCAAATATTTGGTTGAAAATGCAAATTTTAAAAGTTTAGTCCTTTTTGTTTGAAAATTACATTATCTGGTTAAAAATTTATTTTTGTGGGTGGAAAATTCAAGCATTTTGTTAAAAATTACTTGGTTAAAAATTGAACTTTTTTCGAGAATCCAACTATTTTTTTAATATTTGTAAAATCAATAATAAATAAAAGAAATAAATAATATTCAAATTTTAGTAATCAGAAATTATTTCATTCCGATTATAAAAGATGATATATCAAAAATGTAACAAGATTAAAATACTAGTCTTCGGATATCAAAATGGCCAGGAAAAAATCTAGGAAAAGTCAGGGAATTTTGAAAATCAAGTTTTTCAGTCACTATGGGGAAGGATACTGAAACCCCAAAATAGGAACCTTTTGTTCCTTCATTTTTTTCAAACTTCTGATTAAATTTCTAAAATAATTATCTACTATTAAAAAAACTATAAAGCCAGTAAACTAGCACTATCAGATCCATTAAATTAACTATACGTTTAAAAAATATCTAAAAAAAAATTATTCATATTTGACTCGTATTTGGCGCTTCTTCACAAATCCGATTCAGTAGTAGGCCCGTCGTCTGCTTCGGCAGGCGCACTTTACAATTAAAATCAAAACTCCTATGCATAATAATCGCTGTATTAGAAAAAGTGTATCAACAGATACCATATTTTTGGCTGAAATTTGAGGATAATCAGATTAAAATGCCAACTCCACATTTACTTCCAGCAAGATTTTCGGTAAATATGGATACTTAGAGAAGGTAGCCATCTTGGTAGTTTGACGTCATCTCGAGTCTCGAGTCCCGAAATTTGAAAATCAATAAATGGCTCGTAATGGTGTGCGCACACATGACAGTTCCCAAGAAAATTGCTGCAATGGCAAAATATAACGTAAAAGTGAATAATCTGTGATCGAACGAGTGCGAAAAAATAATTCTGGTGAAAATGCCGAGGGACGTAAAATGGAAACTCGCGATATTCGCCGGGATTTCCGAATATTTAGTTTATGTAGGTGACTTCGTGACAAGACACTTCCCGCGACCTTGCTTTCCTTTGTGATATTTTCATTTATATTTTCTGAAATTAATTTTCTATCATAGATTACAAAAATTAATAATATTCAATTTTCAAATTTCCCGCTTTTTTTATTTTTTATTTCTAAAATATTATAACTTTTGTATAGTTCTTTGTTCTGTGTTATATGTTTTTTTTATATTATGAAAAATTGATTGTTTAAACTTTATGAGCCTAATTTTTAGGAGATATTTCTTAATAAAATTAAAAATTTACAGTCAGAGGTTCTAAGGGTTGTTACAAATATTTTAAAAAAATTGATTGTTGTTGCATCATTATATTTCTCAAGTTTTAAGAAATGGATTTTACATTTTATAGAGATTATATTTTATTATGATCATAATTTTTATTTTTATTTTAAGACAATTTTATTTGCAGGCAGAAGCAAAATACTGTGCCTTTGAAATGCAGGGAGAACCGAAATACTACGTGTAAGTTTTTTAAACAAAATCTGAAATATTTTTTCAAACACCAAATAAATTGAAATTTTATTTTCAATTAAAAAATTCTAGCCACATAGATATTTTAATATTTTTAGACTAATCAATTATTTCAATCTAAAGTTTGTAGCTTTTAGAAGCCTGTTTTAATTTATAACAGATTTTATTCTATAATCGTTATTTTTTTGTCTTGTTCTGTCTTTTTAAATCATATATTCGAAAATGAAGGTATACAAATCTTCGAATTTTGAAATTGCTTCTTTTTCACTACTAAAATTAATTCGAAATTCTTCTCATCTGAATTTTTATGTTAATAGTCATTAATTTTATATTAGAAAGTTTAAAAAAATGTTTTAATAATATTCTGTTAATCGGGATGAAACGAAAAATTATTGTAATAGAAATCACTGATTTTATCAGATAAAACTTTTTTTAATCATAGTTTTGAAAAAAAATCGGATAAAATAATTACATATTGATATAATAAATAAATAAATATAATGAAATTTAGTTTAATTTTAATTTTAATTAAGCAATTTTTAACAATAATTTAAAATGATTTAAATTATGTTTAAATTTTCAACTTATAAATTAGATAATAAAAATCTTTAAACATAAAATATTCATTTCCGTATTTTCATTATCTGCAAATCCCCCATTTTGAAATAATTCTTCCTATTTTCCCAATTATATAAATTCAACTATAAATTTTCTTTTCGTAGCCAATATGGAATATTTTCAACATTTCGAATATTTTAAACAAAATGTTTCAGATGCCCGAGAACTGAATATTGCTGCAATTTCGGCTGCTGTGTATCCCCTGTTTTCCAAATTTATCATCTTTGGTACTACTGGCAAGTCTCAGTTCAACATGAAATTGCTTTAAGAAAATGGTCGGCCCGAATACACTCAATTCTCGATATAAGAACCCCCGATTTAAGGTGGCATTAAAAAAATTCTCCAAAGCAAATAAAAATGGTTCATGCGGATCTGCCTGTTTACTTTTGAATTCCCCTGATTTATGATCAATTCCACTGCATGCAATGCCCGAAACCGTTCTTATATCGGGAGTTGAGTGAGTTTACTTTTTTTAATTTGAAATTTGAGGAACATAATAGTGAAAAGTGTCCCATTTATCACATTTTGATCGAAATAGTAGCAAGAAAGTAGAAGCAAAATATTTTTTTTTGCTATATTTTAATTCCTAATTAAAATTTTTTTATTTTCTACTCTAGGCTCTTGGTGATAATCATGTTCCTGGTGTGTTCCGGAGGTGGTTGGTGGTACCGATATTGGTTACAAGGGAGGTACAGAGCAGCAGCATCAGCAATTCCAAGTAGGTCTTCCAATTCCAGGACACAGAATCCTCTTCGAGGTCCAACTTGCCATGCACAACAGGCACGAATATCATATAATACAGCAAGGAATACCGTCCTTTTGCACCGAATGTGGAAAGGTGAGAACACCCTATTTTTCAAAAAAAAAAAAAAAAAAAAACTTAAATGAAGGTTATTTAAAAAAAAAAAAGAAAATGGTAATTCATCGAAATTAATTTAATTCTACTTTGTGCTATTCAAATGATTTTAAATTCAAAACACCCTGATTTGTAAAAATATTATAATTGTTAAAAAACTATATAATAAAAGGTAATACAATGAAAAAAAGAATATTTCTCAAGGAACACAAAAGATTCCTCTTTTAATCTTTTTAGTAGTTTAAGGGAAAAGCACTCGACCGGCAATCGAAAGTTCTGTGGTTCGATTCCCAGCGGAGCAAAGAAGAAGATCTTTTTTCAGAAAAAATTTAATTTAAAGAAGAAAATGTAAAATGTTATAATTTCAAAAAAACCTTTATTAAAGGTAGGAATATAACGATTTTAATAATGATTAGTATTGCAAAAAAAAACTACAAAGATTGTCAATTACATTAAAAAAAGAAAATTGTTTAAGATTAATTAAATGCAGCATCTTATAACCACATTGATTCTAAATTTAAAACGCCCTTAAACGTAAGAATATCTCAATCGTACAAAAAGAAAGCCAATAAAATAAAGAAATAAAAAAAAGAAAATGAAAATCCCTTAAACTGAATTAAATTCAACAAACTTCAATAATAATGATTATAAAATCAAAGCACCATTAAAGGATAGAATATGCATAATAATTTTATATTGTTTTTTGTCTACTGATCTGATATTTTTGGATATTTATTTTTATTTACAAATTGTGACAACATTGATTTGAAGCTTCGCTGGGATTTGAACTCAGGTCTTTCAGATTGCCAGTCTGATGCTCTTAACCACCCAGCTACGGAAAGACGAGATTTCCCAAGATTTCCCAAGTAATTGTTGATACAAGTAACATTAATTTTCCAAACATTAGAATGTTTTATATTTTTTGACACTAAGGTTTTGACCAGATAAAATGTACGAAATAATTTAATGTTAATTGTATTTTATCAATCAATATTCAATCAAAACAATCAATATTAAAAAATATTGATTTTAAACCATTAGACAAAGAACAATTAACATCAAATTATTTAATGCATTTCACCTAGTCACAACTACAACATCCAAAAATGAAAACATTCGAATGTTTCAAAAATGAATTACACAAGTAAAAATGAATTACGTTGAAATTCAAGTTATAGTTGTTGTGAAGAAATTAATTTCGTCTTTTCGTAGCTTAGTGGGTAAGAGCATCAAACCGGCAATCTGGAAGACCTGGGTTCGAATCCCAGTGGAGCTTGAGAGCAATTTTTCCGCAATTAGTAATAAAAAACAATATTAAAAAAATATTAAATCTAGAACTGTAAACAAAAAGGAAGTAACATAGAATTATTTAATACATATCAATTGTTGAAAAAAAGAGAACATAAAAAGAAAACCAATCAAATAAAGATAAGAAAATGGAATCTCTGAAACTGAATACAAGATCTTCCAATCAAATTGATTATAAATTCAAAATACCTTTAAAGGTAAAAATATCGAATTCATTAAGAAAAAAGAAAAAGTACAAAGAATGTTAATATAATGAAAAAGAAAGTAAATGGAAATCCGACAAACTCAATTATATTTAAAATTCAACATAATTCAATATAAATGATTATAAATTTAAAACCTTAAATGTAAAAATATACCAAATTATAAAAAAATAAAAATAGAAAGAGAATAAAATGGAATAAAGATAACGGAAACCCCTAAATCTAAATTAAATTGAACATTTTTCAATAAAAAAAGTTCAAATCTCCTTGAAAGGTAAGAATATTTCAAATGATAAAATAAAGATAGGCAATAAAATGAAAATCTCTTAAACGAAATTAAAATAAACGTTTTTGAATAATTTTTTTTATTAAAAAATTGAAAACACTCTTAAAGTTAAGAATATACTAAATTATTAAATAAAAAAAAATATCATACAAAGAAAATCAATAAAATAAAAAATTTTATTGTATCTAGAAATATTGTTTATAATGCAAATAAAAATATACATTATTAGTATTTTTAATAATTATGGTATTAATTTCATGGGGACGCTCTACAAATTTTGCACCGCGGTTTCTACTTTAAAAAGCGATCAAAAGTTTTGGTTCATTTGATTTCATAATTATCAAAAAAACAACAAAAAAAAACCAAAAAAAACCAAAAAGTACAATGAATGGAAAAAAGCAAATGAAATTCCTCAAACTTAATTAGGCTTGTATACACACGAAATGATTACAAAATCAAAACACCCTTAAATTCAACATCGAACAAAGTAAATAAAGTGAAACAGAAAAAATGAATATTCATAAAACTTAATAAAATTCAAAATCTTTCAACATAAATAATTATAAATTCAAAATACCCTTAAAAGTAAGAGTATCCGACTTATTCCGAAAAAATACAAATCCGACCAACATAATGAAGAAAAAGAAAATGAAAATCCCTAAAAATGAACTAAACTCCAAATTCAACATGCTTCCATAAAATTTATTTTAAATCCAAAATACACTTAAATGTGATAGCAACGCAGTTGTTAAAAAATACAGTGCTTTGTAAAAAAAGTTCTAACTGTAAAAAAAAGAAAAAATTAATTCATCAAGTTTAATTAAATAACAGAGTTTTAAAGCAAAATGATTATGAATTTAAAATACCCTTAAGGTTAAAAATATTCCAATTATTTAGCAACAAACGAGACTGGATTAAAAAAACATCTTTTAATGGAAATTATTGTAAATTCCAAATACCCTTAAATCTAAAAATATCCCAATTATTAAAAAAGGACAATTCAAAGAAAGTCAATAAAATTAAAGAAGTAAAATAAAATGGAATATCTCTAACTTAATTAAATTTGTGTAAATTAAAAACACCATACAAAAAAAGATAATAAAATAAAAAATAAGAAAAAGGGAATGACTAAAACGAAATTTGATTAAAAATTCAACATCCTTCAATCAAACTTAATATGACTTCAAATCACTCGATCCAATTATTAAACTACTTAGATTTAATCTTGTCTTTCTATTAGTTAAATCCATCATTTCTACCATTAAACTATAAATTATTGATATCTTTTCATTAGTTTGAAGCTTAGGGGCTTATTTTATATGGTTGACCTATATAAATTATAACTCTACTATGGCGGAGTTATAGCTGCAAATAATGAACTTATGCGATCTCCTT